>JASDQU010585841.1:71011-85965 GCA_032191745.1 Picea mariana | reverse complement strand
AATCTCCAAGCTAGGGTTTTCATACCCTCGACCCTTATTTATACTAAATGTGTCTATTAAGAGAAGCATCTAGAGGAAGATCCTTCTAGAAGCGGAAGCTTCTATTAGGTCTTCTTACATCCGCCTTATTCTATTTTATTGAAAGGTCTTATTAACATTGACCTTTATTACATCCGAATACATTGATCTACCTATATGCAGGTTAGGACCTTAACAGACGCTATTTTATTTATTTAAAAACAATTAGGTTTCATAATTTATTAAGTCAACCAAAATTATTAAATTATTATCAAAAAATTATTAAATTATTAACGAATGAAGTCAACCAAAATTATTAAATTATTAACCAATGAAAATTATTAAATTATTAACCAATGAAGTCAACTAAAATTATTAAATTATTAACCAATGAAGTGTTAAAAAAAATACATTATTTTATTTATTAAAAAACAATTAGGTTTCAAAATTTGTTTTAAGTCAACGAGAATTATTAACCACTAAAGTTTTAAAAAAAAGTTATTTTATTTATTAAAAAATAAAAATGAAAATTGATTTCTTATGTCTAAACTAGGTTTCATCCAAAAAAAAATTTAAATCAACAAAAATTAATATGCATCAACGCAGAATTAACGCTAATAATAGGACGTAAATGGTATTTTTAAAAAACTAATAGGCAATAATTCGTTCACTCGTTAAAAATAGTTTAATGCGGTAATCCTTTAATACGAACATTCCTTGAATTAGTGTATGGGCGTATTAAAATGTTTTGAATTTTCATCCTTATATGTTCTTTACATGCATAATACTAATAACGAAGCTAATTCAATTATAGAGTGTGCCATATAACAACAAATGGTATGCAATTTGTAAAACGACTTAACATACAAATAAACTTATTTATATCGTACAAACTTACAAATAAATCATTAAACTAATTGAACAATCATGCCAAAATGCACACACGAAAGGTTTAATAAGATTTGTCCAAATTCTAATTCTAATTTATTGTTAGGATAAAGTACAAAATCTTAATCTCAATAGTGATTGTAGTGTTGTGAAGAGTATTGTATGCTCTAGTCACATGTGAATATGGTTATGAACTAAATTATGTAAAAGTGTAGAGGATAGGAAACTCTTATCAATGGTTAGAGTTAAGAACACCATTTACAAGAGTACATCATACATACATATATATATACGAATGGATGATCAAATTATCAAGAAAGGTGGTTCCTAATGATCGGCCTTAGGGATAGTGGTTGAGAATGATCACTCCCTTGTCCATTAAATTAAGTCGATCGTGGCATGCATTGATGTGGTCAATTTTTTTCATTAGTGTGTATCCTAAGTTAACCCAATATTTATCTCTCAAGGTGTCATATTCATAGCTCCTCAATGTTATAACGTGGCACTAATGTGGTGCATTGATATTTTGTTGAGGTGGCATAACATGCCTACTAATGAGACGACACTAGTATGGGAATTATAGATTATGATAGATGAAGTCTTTATGCCAACCACACATAAAATGTTAGACATAATATTGTCATTGGTCACATAGACTAAGTCTGGTATGACAAACACTGCAAAATTCTTGGTGCAATATTATTTTGGTACATCCAAACTTTGCCAAGGTTTGGTATAGACGAGAACAACATGATTGCATAAATTAGTTGTTCCCTTAGTTTGCAACATTCCCTATGGTGTCAAGGGTATAAGTGTTGGTCCCCATTATATCGTAATGCTCCATTGAATAAGTCATCTCTATAACATTGTACAACAAACATGGAAACTTTTGTTGCACCTACTCAAGTGTGAAATACTTATACATGTTCTAGAAGTGTGAAATACTTATAGAAGTGCTAGAAACTTGTCTGCTTTCATAATCCTAACGCACTAAGTACCCTTGTCCTGAGTGTATCCCATTGTCTTGTCAATGATCTTATCAGAATGCATGGGTGTGTTTCACTTAGGGTTTATGTCAACTAGAGGAATGTTAGGCTACATAGTGCTCTGTGAAAAGAGTTGAGGATTGCGAGATCATAATAAATTAACTTTGAATATTAAATGAATGCTAAGGTATATTGGCAACAAATCAAGCTTGAATGTTGTCACACTACTTGTTGATGGTGTATGGATAATATTGTAGTGGCTTGATGTTGTGATGTGGACCCTTGAATCTTTTGTTATGAATATGAAGCCATACCATGTACCCAACTAAAAAATTGTACTGGATGTGGTGTTTATAGCGGTGTTGTATATTCTTTCTTGTGTTTAACATAGAATATCATTAACCTCTTAATTAAAATTTTGAATTTTCTTAATACAAAATGCTACTTTCTCGCTTCTTTTTGTGTTGATATAGAAATACATGTAACTAGTAGTGCTCAAAAGCCATGTCAATGCACATTGCAAGTTCAAATCTAAAGAAGACGTCAAATCGATTGTTGTAAGTGGAGGTATGTTGACTTCTATTGTAACTATGTTGAATGAATGCTAGATTTTTGTCCCATGTGAGGGGTGGAAATGATTATACATGCATAATAGTCGAACGACAATCTTGTTCACAAGTTCAGTTTGTTTAATTGTTCGTGGATTAAACGATATGGATACATTGAACCTTGTTTCTAGCATGTCCTAAATAGATTTACAAATGTTGGAGATTAATTTAGGATCTCAATTTGATACAATGGATGTCGGAAACCCAAAATTTACCTAAATATCTATGAATTGTTTTGTTGTTGTCTCTTATATTGAACATGTCTTCTTTTATGGAACTAGGGTTTCCCTCTTTGAGACCCAAATGATAACTACAAACACTATATCATGGTTGTGCCCTTGATCACTGGGAATGATGTTCCTAGGTCATCATAGGCCACCTCCTCTCAAGGGGAAGCTGAAGGGCTCGATCACCACCCTTGTGCACTCTCAGCCAAAGATCACCTTGAGTGACCCATATGTTGCACTCTTAATGTTTGGTTTTAGAATTATAGGCCCTTAAAATGTTTTCAGGGTGTTGAATGAGCTATGATGATAGGAGGACATGGGTTACCACACTGTCGACCCACAACGAAGGTAGTTTCATGTAGGAATGTTAGTGGGATTATAAACCCTTTTTAAAAATCCATGGTTTGGAGGATGCCAAATTCGATTATGGTATTGATATCATGTTTTTACAAATAGTTAAACTCTACAGATTTTTTTTCCCATGGTGATCATGAATTTATCTAGTTGGGTGCCTTTATATTTGTATATGGTCATGCAAAGCAAAAATGTGCAGTGGTGATACTTATCTCTCCAACTATAACTTTAGTGTTGATAAGATCTGGTACTCATATGACTCAATGGTTGATTTGGATGCCTAGATACTAGGTTTGAACAACATATAGGCCTTGAGTAATGTAGTGAAAAGGGTAGTCTTTTGTATGTGGAAATTCAATAGTTGCTTGAGGCTCAATGGCTTGTTTGTCGAGTTTTTGATGTTGAGACCCTTGATTGCATCGAGAAAAAAGAAATACATTCTACAACTTAGTATGGATGAGATGTGTAATATAACATAATGATAAATAATAAAATAAAATCAAAGAAAAATTGAGATCCATAATTTAAAAGTGGAAAAATAGTCGACAATAATAATACAAAAGAATAAATAAATAAATCAACAAAAAAATATAAAAAAGATAATAATAAAATAAACAACACAGATCCATCCTTTAAGCATTGAGTTAGCACATCAATTCATTTTTATCCTTCTCAGTGCTTAAACGGATCAAGGGTTAAGATGGATCTATGTTGGTGATAAGAAAGGCCTTCTCCTTGTGCAAATGAATAATAGAGAAAATATGGTTTGGAATGGCCTTAAGGGAAGAGTGGGCTAACTTTTTTTCCCAAATCAATTTAGGAAGAATGATTCATTTGCTTTGTGCTTTACAAGGCCCAATTTTTGTAGAGGCATTGAGAGATTTTTAAAGTGGATTGAGAATTCTACTTTTATTGCCATGGCTGTTGATTGGTGTAGGTGATTAGAGAGATAACTCTCTCCAGCTATATAGATACCATATATCTCTCTTAGGGACCTAATAAAATGCATATACAAAGAATGTGGTTCTTGTTGAATGTACCCCATTTGCAACACCCGAGTTGTATAAATGATTGTAAAAGATATGGAATGTTCTCTTGAGACCTAGAGGAGTAGAGGAGTTGAAGGGTCCATCACCTAGTGGGGTGATGTTATCAACCAAGTCGGTGCCTTTCTATGGGGCTAGGAGTGATGAATCAATACCATCAAAGAAAAACATCATAATATTGTTAAGGAGACATGAGGGGAGCTCAACCAACAACTACAATGAAATTCATATGATGAATAATTTTAGGCTCAAGTAGCCAAACTCACTCATTTTGTTAAGGTGGATGCAATTAGGCAAGCCAAAATTGCTCAGTTGTGCATGTACATTTGATAAAATACTTGGTATAGGTCAACCAAGGTCTTCTTCAAATCCCTAGCCACCAAGTATTTTTCTAAAATTATAGTTGCTATCAAATCAATAGGAAGTCACATTACAAAGATGTAAGACATTGGCAAGTAATTTGTTGCACATTATAGGATGACTTTCCAATATTAGTGACTATTTGAGGAAATAAAGTTATCCATGTAGACATATGTGAACGTTATTCCTTGTATACTATTCCCTAAGCATAAGAAACTTACTTTTATCAAGGTTTAAATTTAGATGAAATGATAGCTACCCTTATGGAGATGGAAGAAGATAAGTCACTTCGCCTTGATGGTTTTCCATGTGAGTTTTGTAAAGCCACATGGGATTTTGTTAGTGCCAACAAGATTTCAATGTATAAGGAAGCTTTGTATAAATAGTTCTTGGGAAAACATATTAATAACGTTTTGATTTTATTTATTCTATAACTAGATGACCTTGAAGTCATAATATACAAGA
Organism: Picea mariana; assembly: GCA_032191745.1. NCBI lineage: Eukaryota > Viridiplantae > Streptophyta > Pinopsida > Pinales > Pinaceae > Picea > Picea mariana. The sequence continues at coordinate 81,013 of JASDQU010585841.1, read as the reverse complement.
GACCCATCTCCCAAATTAATGTGTCTTACAAGATTCTATCCAAAGCTATGGCCACATGACTTAAACACATTTTTCCTGTGATAATAAGGTTGAACTAGACATGATATTCAAGGTTAGTTTATTCTCAATAGGCATATTATTGAGTGGATTGGCCTACCATCCTAATATACTTCAAGATCTAGGATTTGGCTAACACTTTAGAGTTGTAATTGAAATGGGATTTGATTCAACTTGACCAAGTATTTGAGTTCCTAGGAATCATATTTTCCTTCCATACCTATCCCAAACCATTGTTGGATAGAGTGATGAAATATATTTAAAAAAAAAATGTAAATAAATGGATCACAATGCCAATGAATTTGGCTTTCAAGCTTCAAATTTGCACCAAAGTGCTTGCTACCACAAATGTATATTCTTCTTCTTGTTGGGTCCCATCCCTTAATGCTTTTAAAGGAATGGAAATGCTTACTAGGAACTTCTATTTTTCCAGTGTTGAATTCTATAAAGAATTCCAAATAATAGATTGGAGTTTAATGTTGTTTTCCTAAGGATTGGACTAGAGAGAGGATAATATGTTGTTTTCCCAAGCCCAATAATTATGTAAAAAATTGACTATTTGGGTGGTGGAAGGTAATGAGGCCTCATGAGTTATCCTTGGGAATTGTATAATATTGGGACCTCCCTAGAGGAAAATTTCCTAAAACAACTTAGCTTGCAAATTGTATTCATTGCTCTAACCCATGTGTACATCAAAGGAACTTTTGTGGTTAAGAGAATTTAGAAGGCCCATGAGGTCATTAAACCAAAAATTTGGTGTAAGGGAGAATCCCTTGGGTTAGGGGTGTCTTATCAGATTCTTTGGTGGTCTCCAATTTTGCATTATAATGATACGTCATAAGATGAAAACCCACTTGTTTGATGCCAAGTCCATATATAGGCATGGCATTTAGAAGGTTACTAACCTTTTTGTTATGTATTCCAAAGATTGGTAGGTAAGGTTAGCTTTGAAGGAGTTTAGGCTTGATACCTCTAATAGGTTGATCTTGGAGAGACTCAAGGGTCTTATCTTAGATAATTTCTTAGCAAGAATTGTGCTTTAGATGAATGTTTCTGGGTGAAAGCAACATTTTTGACACCATTCTAAATACTTTAAAAAGTATAAGCCCATCCTTGGTGTTCAACTCCACAAGCTATGGAGAGTAAACTGCAAATAGAAAACTTGGTTGTTTTAACTTAGAGCCATTTGGAAGCCTTTCAGTAAGCCTACAAATGTCATATTTGTACAATGTTTGGCATTGGTAGGTCTAGCTTTGGGCCATACACTACAATATCTTGGAGTCTCTCCATCTAAGTGTCCAATATGTGGAAGGAATGAAATAGTTCAAAGCATGATACATCTCTTTTAGTTTTGTGATTTTACTTAGTTTGCTTGGCATTGAGTTTATAGAGTTCGTAGTTAATTACTTCCTTCTTATGTTACTTGGAAAACTTCCCTCCTATGGTACAAGCTTCCTTGGCTCATTGTGTTTAGAGCAATCTCGCAACAAATTAGAATATAAGCCCATTTCTTCATTAATTTTGATAAAAATGAATTGTATTGATTGTACATTCAAACAAGTTCAGTCTAACAATAGATTGACTTGGTATGATGGAGCACTAATTTATAAAAATCTTGTAATTCCCTATTTTATTAAATAATAATAATAATAAATAAATGGTCTTAAAATAATAAATAGATAATAATAAGTTAAAGTAAAAAGAATAATAAAAATAAATAAATAAATAAGAAATTATATTAAAAGAAAAAGATAAAGGAAGAAGAAGAAGATAAATTACTAAAATAAAGATCAAATAAAAGTTGACGTGATTACTTACTTAATGATAAGTGTAACTCGTGCATGAAAATTCTTGCATAGATGGGTAAGAATAATTCTATATAATGAAGGTGGAGAAGAAAGTTTGACATCTTTTGCTTGTGCAATTTGAAGAAAAAGTCTTTGAAGTTGGAATAAGTAGTTGATTAAGAGCTCGGGGGCTCTCAGTCATGATGATTGAGAGGTTGGTTGGGAGGAGAGTCGTCCCCCACACTTCGTTGTGACATGGTAGATAAAGGATTGAAGCACATTCGTTTGACATTTATAGTGTTGTAAGTGAGTTGAATCCTTCAACTCTCAGGTAAATTTCTCACCACTCGCTTCTTCTTGAGAATTATGTAATCATGATTGATTTATCTTTATTTTCTTAAGTTAATGGATACAAATTGCTATTTTTATTTTTGCATTTAGATTTTATTAGAATTTGAGTCATTACATATGATATCACAACAAAGGTTCTAACTCTCAAAGCCTATGAGTCTTTCAAAGATAAATCTGATCATTCCTATTAACATAGACTATCATGTGAAGTAGCTTGTTTTAATAAATTACAATGTAAATATTGATTATTATATTCATATAGAATAGTTCATTAAAAAAACAATCTCTCACATGTAACAAGATAGTCCATTTTCCTTATCTTATCTAGAGTAACTTTCAACAACTCTCCTTCCAACTTTCTAGTATCTTGTTTCCAAGATACTCCATCTCATCTTCCTTATCTAGAGTAACTTCCAACTACTCTACTTTCAAATTTAGTGTCTTGTTTTTCTTTGTAATGTTTCTATGATATCCTTGGCTATAAGTGTCACTCTCAGTCTTTATGGATGAATTGTTGGAAGAAACTTTGGCTTGGAAAACTTTTTCGTTTGGTAAAATTCGTTTTCTTCGATTTATTTATTTATCAAATATCAAGACAAAATGCTTGTCACAAGAATACGATACAGTTGCCAAAGTTTTGAGAAATAACATTAAGAACCATGCCCGACCTGAGATCTACGATGCCCCTTCTCCACTACAAATAATAACATCTTATAAACCACACTAGGCAACGAACATGTGTAGAATAGGACGAGTGGCTGGTAATTTAGGAGGTCTTTCGGAGTTCAGCTCCCCCAAGATTAAGAAACAGATCGAGTTGATGGAGATGGGAGAATCCTCAAATAATGCTTTGTTGCGGGAAGTCCAGATAAACTAGAAAACAATTACTGATAGATGTGGATAAATAGTGTCCTGTTGGGACCAATATTCCAGACAGTCCTGAAGATCTGAACTCGTCCACCTCAAATTTAGATGGAGAATAGAAAGAATTTTAATCCAGGTCAATTTAGTAATGGGACAGTCACAAAATAAATGGATGGTGGATTCAGAATTTTGCCGGCAGAGGATACAAATATTTGGGCCAATCCATCCCCGACGATGAAGCAAATCCCATGTAAATAATTTGCCATTTGCTTCAAGCCAGATAAAGAGTTTGAGTTTCAGTGCTAGAGACCAGTGCCAAAACTTTTTGCGCCAGCTGGAACACCTTTGCGACCAATAAGTTGTTGAGATAGCTCGGTAAGCGTTCCTCACAGTCAGAAGTCCCGATTTATCCCTGCCAATCCAGAGATAATTGTTATCTTCAGCAAGAAGGTAGATCCTCGCACCTCTAAGCGTCGAACAATAAGAAGACTACTCATGGTCAAGAGGGTCCGATAATCCCAATTCTGTGCTGGAAAGCCACCGAGTACAGTCAGATAAATTTGCAGGACGCATTTGCGCTTGATAGAGAAATTTAATGTTAGATAAGGAAATATGATGCAGTAATTCCTGTGAAAGGAAGGCCTGCAATCCAAGCCCAATGATAGCATCCTTGCCAATGAGGTTTTCAAGTCCAGAACCTGGCTTCCAGTAGATCCAATGATGGATAAATTTGAGATTTCTCAAGAAAGATCGCCAGATGGGGGAAGCATTGAAAGTATAGAAAACCGGTTGTCGGAGCCAACGAGCGATAGAGAGCGGGAAGATGTATTTACCAATGATGATATGGTGTCAGATACCATCCTGAGTTAAAACACTCCACAATGACTTGGTAGCTAGTNCACCAACCGACTTTGGCCTTGCAATGAGATCCCATCTACAGGGATGAAAGGTATGTATTTTTGTAGTCCCAGACCAAAGGAAAGAGAACATCATTCTCCTGATCCTGTATAAAATGGAGGATGGGATCTTTGCAAGAGCCAACCAGTAAACCGCCAATCCCTCAAGCACCGATTTCAGAAGAATAAATCTCCCATCTAGCGCGAGCCAACGATTGCACCATTGGGAAATACGGTTTTCAAATCTAATCAGCAGCCAGGTCCAATCGTTAGTTTTGTAGCTATCCGGCCTGAGAAAGTAACCAAGGTAACAGAATCCCATAGAGATCTCTTGATAGCCGAAAGGAAAAAATGATTTGTAAGAATCCAGATCCGCTAATAGGATGCCAGAGAAGTGGAAGGTTGATTTATCATTGTTGATCTGGAGACCCGAGGCCCCACAAAAGACCCCACAAAAGAGGTTTAAAATACCTTTTATTTCCAACCATTCATTTAGGTCTGCTTTGGTGGCAATGATGATGTCGTCCATGAAGAAAAGATGCAGCACAGATGTCAGTCTAGATACCTGAATGCCATAAATTAAACCCTCTTGTTGTTTCGATTTAAGGAGAATGTGTAGACCTTCCAATGCCAGAATGAACAGGAGTGGGGAGAGGGGGCATCCCTGACGCAAACCCCTTTCACTTTTGAAGAAGGAGGTGGCTTCTCTATTGACCAGAACTGCAATGGATGCACTTGTCACGCATCCCATAATCCAGCTTGTGAAGTGGTAACCAAAACCAGATTGTAAAAGAACCAGTCTAATGTAGTCCCAACTGACACAGTCAAAAGCCTTTTTCAAATCAAGTTTTAGAACCAGAGCTTGTAATTGTTTGCGCTTTATATTGTGTAAAACCTCCTAGACCGATCCAATAGCATCATGAATTTGACGACCTTTGATGAAACCTAGTTGTTCCAACGATACCAGACGAGACATGAAGGGTTTCATTATATCTGCAATGATTCTAGTGATGAGTTTGTAACACAGATTGCAAAGAGCGATAGGACGAAAATCGTTGAAGGAAGAAGGATGGTTTGATTTTGGGATTAAAGTCATAAAAGTGGAATTTAGAGCCCGATGAATAGAACCTCTGCACCTGGAGTTTTCAATAAGATTCCAAATATCATCACTGATCAAATCAAAAAAATGGAGGTAAAATTCTACTGTCCAACCATCCGGGCCTGGACTTTTATCTTTTTTGAACAAGTTGAGCGCCTTCCAAATTTCCTCTTTTGAACAAGAAGAGTAAAGTTGTGCAGCCTCACTGTCAGTAATGACTATGGGGTAAAGGCATGTGAGATTGACTTGTTCAGTGATATTGGAGGAACTAGTCTCACTGTAGGCAGATTTGAAGTAAGTGAAAGCCATAACAAGAAGATTTTCTTGTCCAGTAATGGGAGTCTCATCATCAGATTTTAGCGACCAAATATGCTTTGAGTTCCTTCTAAAGCTTGCATACTTATGAAATTACTTGGTATTTCTGTCACCACAAGATATCCAGGTGGCCCGAATTTTTTGTTTCTAGTGAGCTTCCTCAATAAGAAGCAGGCGATTCCGCTTAGTCTCAAGATGCAATAACTGTTGTTGAAGATCCCTGTGAGCAATATCTTGGGCCTCCATAATTCCAGTAGAAATATTGTGAATAAGCTAATCGAGCTGTGAGAGACAATCAAAAGTCTTCGAGATCTGTTGTCTAGCCCAAATCTTAACCCTTGATTTGAGTATCTTTAGTTTTCCAACAATTCTCCTCTAAGGATCTGGTTCATTTAAGAAACTAGTGTCGACCCAAACCTCTTTAAGCATTCGCTCAAAGTATGGATGCTCCAACCAGATAGAATTAAATTTGAAAGGAAAGGGTGAGCGTTGTGTAAAGGAGTCTAATTGGAGGACAATGGGTGCATGATCCGAGATGAATGGGTATGCGACCCATGTTCAATACCTGTCAGCCTGTTGAAAAAGAGAGTCTGATAGGAGAAAACGGTCAAGGCATTTTGATATACATGCAAAGCCCAATCTTCCATTTCTCCATGTGGGAACCAACTCCGCCGATAGAAGATCAACAAGATTTTTGTGTTGGAAGATGTCACTGAAATGAGTAGCTGCAACATCATGAGAGGAGTGGGAACCCTAGGTCTCGACTGAAGATAAAGTGAGATTGAAATCTCCCACCAAGATGAGATTTGGTTTGGATAACAGGCCAGAGTCTGATAATTTTTTCCAGAATGCCAATTTGTCAGTACAGGGACCATAAATGTTTAGGATATTTACCTGCCTATTGTTGGCACAATAGGTGCCTGACAATAGAATGCCACCAAAAACAAATAAAGGAATTAAGATAAAATTGTGCAAGGTCCCAAGCCATAAGAAGGACACCCGAAGTGCCCACCGAATTTACAACACTTACGATCCAGTTAGGCTTTAACCTAGTTACAAAAGCACGAGAGCATTGAGCGTCCACCAACGTTTCCTGAAGAAGAATAATAGTAGGATGAATGGTATCTATTAATCACCGAAGAGAGGCCTTTTTGAGGGCGCCTACAATCCCCCAGATGTTGAGAGATAAAAGGATCATGGAGATGACCTGGCTAGGGATTTAATGCCTCTAAGCACCCCAAGGTCAGTCGAATCCACAGAAGGAACATATGTTGATGTGGCAGTAGAGCAGGCTTTCCTCTGAGCACTGCGAGTTTTCAAAGGAGATAGCTCCAGGACCATGAGAATTCTTTAATATTCGGTTCTTTAGAAGGTTCAAGACTAGATGAACAAGGAAAATCGTGAAGTTCAGTGATGGGTGATTTTCCTAAGAATATAGGGAGAGGGACTGAAGAGTGTAGGACCAACGGAGAGGAGTTATCGTTGGTAGTGTCCAAATGAGAAATGTCTTGTTCTTGCAGAAAGTTAGGTAGAGAGGTCGACCCAGTCGAAGAATTATAAACAACAGGTGAGGAAGAGGATGGAGTCATGAGGACCCCACTCGGAAAGGGAGGCAGAGTGTTAGGGGACAGGTCCAAGTTGTGGGGAAGGCAGGAAGATGGGGCAACATGTAGTATGGGAACCTCAGGCAGAGAAGAAGGGACAGTTGTAAGGTTGTCCTTATTCAAAGGTGGAATAACTGTCTCGGGTATAACAGAAGGTTCAGGTGCAAGACCCAAGATAGTGGAGGAATCTAGTTGGAGTCTTTCCCAAGAGGTAAGTGAGGAAAACAGAGAAGGGCATAACATTTTAAGATAACCGGTAAGTGAGGGAGGAGGCAGTGGTAGATCCAGAGATTCAAAAATTTCCTCATCCTCTTCGCTTGTAAAGCCAGCAGTGTCCGGAATGAAGGAGTCTACCCTCGAAGAGTTTTCTCTAGACAGTTTACGAAGATAGGAGCCTTCAAATTCTTCTTCCTCCAGAGCTCCTGTGCAATCTTGCCAAAGGTGGCCCGTTTGGTGACATTTCATGCAGAGAAATGGAATACCAAGGTAGTCCAGATGTTGTGTCACTGTTCGGCCACACCAAAATATTTCTAAGGCATCCGGGAGTCCAACATGGATGTCCAGTTCGACCAGTATCCTTGCCAATTTTCTGTTAGAGCTCTTCAAGAGGTCAGGGTCAGAACAAATAAAACGACCTAACTCATTTCCGATGGCCTCCAGTGATTTCTCTGTCCAATATTGTAGAGGCAGCCCGGGTAAGAGAACCCAAATGTGTTGAAATCGAAAGGAGTCTGTCGATGGATTGAATGAGACCCTCCACTTTTTGAGCATTAAGCTGCCTTTTCCAATAGTCCAAAATGTTTCTAGGATAATTTGTGAATCTTCTGGAGAGTTAAAGATAAACCCTATCCAGCCAAATGATAAGTAAATGAGCTCAAGAGCATAACCCAAAATGGGTAGCCAGTTGTCTAGGATCCAGTCAGGCTGCGAGTCAAAACTAAGGGCTCTGTAAGTGAATTTTCCCACCAGACCATAGAGTGATAGACAAACACTTTCCTCGAGACCCACTTCAGAGCCCATTATTATCCGTCTTTTATTTTTATTAGGTTTCCACATTCTGTGTTTATCTAGTGGCTTTAGCATCCAAGGGTGAGGGGAACGACCATGAGTTGGGTGGATAATCTTATTTTTTTTTCTATCAGTGCGCCCCAAAGTGGAAGTCAGTCTAGGAAGTTGAGAGGCAGAAGGGCGCAACTCTGAGGAAGGTTGACCAGTGAAAACAATTTTCTACAAGTTAGAATGTCCCACCACATTTGGTGAGGAGAATGGTGGAGAGGATAAAGAAGTAGGATGGTCAGCCTATGAGGAAAAGAGACCAACATTCTTCCATAAAACTTCATCGGCTGCACTCATTAGTGCACCAACCTCTGCCTCCATAGTAAGGTACTTGGAGAACACCCACTGGAAGTTAGAAAAGAAACGAAACAACAATAACGATCATAAGAAGGCAGAAAGGATCAGTTCCAGGAGGACAAAAATGATGAAAGTCCGATGAGGGAAAAATGATAGGCAAAGAAAGGAGAAGAAAAGAAAAATCTGAATAGAGGCAGTAAACATAAAGGTAAAGTAAGCAGGGGGAATCCAAAAAGAAGAGAAACGCTTCAGGTGAAATAACAAGATGCAGAAAATATAAGTAGTAGGAAACACAGACTGTAGCTGGAGATCAAATCAAATAGCAATGTTTTGCATTAAGGACAGGAAAATAGTCCCCAAGGAAACGATAAAAAGATGAGAAACATTTGCGGACCTACCGTGAATGCAAAGTCGCCAAGGAAACCTAGAACTGCACAGAGTCACCATGGCCACCCTTAGGATTGCCGATGCAAGGGATCACTTCAAAGGATATGTGCATTTTGATCTTGTGAAAAGGGTGCTTCGTGATATCCATCGTGTTGGACAAAAGCCAAATGAAATCATGTACCAATTTTCTGATTCGGTGTTGTTCGCTGCAACAACTTTAGAATTTGCATCATTTGTAGGTCATCTATTTGATGTTTTCGTAAAGGAGTTTTGGAGGCTTTATCTTGTTGACCAATATTTTATTATGTTCATTCATAAAAGAGTTTTTTCAATTTTGAAAAATAAAATCATTATGTTGTAGGTATTGGGGGGTTTGGGGTCTCAAGGGGTTTATAGTTATTGGGGGCATAAAGTGGGGTATCTAGTAAAAATAGGGGTTTATTTTATTGGAAAGATGTGTTGAGAGGGGGTTCAACAAAAGGATTTTGGGAGGTATTGATTAATATCTAGTGAAATTAGGGGAATTCTTTAATATCCCATGAACGTAGGTGCTATATCATAGGTTCAGTGAATGAAAACCCCATGATTGATTTATGCTACCTATAATCTTCATTGCACTATACAAATGGGTTCAGTGTTCCTGGACTTGAGGGTTCCTTGGTTTCTTTTTTAGAAAGGATTTTGAAAACATCATATGAAATCTCTTATCCCTAAATGTGGTATATGTCAGGAAAATATTTGGCATATGTAAGCAGTTTAACCACTGACGTGGACAAACATGTGGCAGTTTTGTGAGTAGTGTTTCATTGGCTTGGTCATAACGTATGGCTAATTATTACATTGGTTTCTAGTACAATGTAATATGTGTAGCACGAGGATAGGTTGTTGGGTTTGAAATCAACAATCTAAACAACCATTGACACAAAAGATACAACATGTCTAAAGTGATAGGGAATTGTCAAATAGATTGCAACATAAACAAAGATCGAGAGAAATAGCTAGAGAGATATGTATGTTGCAATGTGTATGTTGGAAGTTTTCATTAAAGTATGTGGAGAGCGTTGCTAGATTTTCTTTTGTTTAATTGCAACTTGAAAAGAATAATTTTATTTCACTTCATCTGAATTTACTATCTCATCAATGACTTATTTTATAAGTTAGAACCAATAACTTTGCAAGTTAAAATATGCATGTATGATTAGTATGACAACTACAATTAGATTAAATTCAATTAGGCCCAAGGTCACAAGTATTCATTTTTTAATACAAGAAATGGTAATTTATTAAAT
>JASDQU010585841.1:53404-70681 GCA_032191745.1 Picea mariana | reverse complement strand
GGGACCCCCTCCATGCGTGATTTGACTGCTAAAGTCTACGGAGGTATACATACCCTACCCTCCTCTGAATTTGAACTTGTGACCTCATAGGATAATGTATGTATAGGGATGCTTATAATTGTTTTATGTGTTGAATATTCATAATTATGTTTAGTGCATCCTTGAAAATACTTGGGATTTTTATTTGGTCAACATTGCCTCGAGGACGTCGCTTGTTAAAGAGGGGAAGACTGGTAACGAACTTGATCAACTTGAGAGAACAACAATACAATTCCATGATAGTACATATCAAATGAAGTCAAAATTGGAAGAAAAGTGTATATACCTTAATATGGTATGTAATTACACCTAGAAGAATAGCTCACATGAGAATATGGAAATATAAGTATAAGAGACAAGCATTATAAGAGAGGAATGTGTGTTGCAGAAATTTACTTCCTATGTTTTTTGGGTCAGAACCACAACAGATTAGAACCCAAGGAAACTTCTCCCAGACTCTAATTAAACAATCAATTAGGAATAACCATCTACAATAACTAACTTTTCATAAAAAGGGAAGACGAACACACCTGAAATCCTATGTTTGAAGTAGATCCCACTTCATGTCTTTCCCTATGGAAGTCCTTCACAACAACCCTCTGAAAGTCTTGTAGACAAAGAAGTATGCAACTGCAAGAAAGTAGCTATCCGCTAACTAACTTAATGTGATCAATTAAGATTCAATGTTAGACTCAAAATAACATACACATAATATCATCATTATCATAAATTAACACAAAGAATTGAACAAGAATGAGATATCTTTTATCGATAACAACAAAAGGGGTTGGTTACAACCTATAACCAATGCAACATGGTCTTAGAACTAGGCTCCAAGTTCCTCCACCCAAGGTTGGAGATGTATAGGAGTGCCTCCAATACTCTGCACTCTAGCAGGTCCAAGGAAGACAAAGGTGTTCTTCCTGACAAGATAAGGAGAATGAAAATTCTAGAAACAAGGGTTTCCAGGTAGAGGGGACAATCTCAGACACTAGGGAAACATGGCACTTGTGGGACAATCTTAAAATGATAGCATAAGAAGTCGCTATACTCCATTTTGATGGTTGGAGTCGCTATGTACATGATTTAGGAAGTTAGGGAATGGAAAAAACCTTAAACTCTGCCTGAAATGTCGGGATTATATGTTTTTGAGCCAAAATTAACATGTATGCAGGTTCCTAACATGGAACCTGCATATGTACGTGAGTTTCCTTAAGGAAAGTCATGTACACATTGAAAAATGGGGTTTTTAAACAAATTTTTGATGAGAAACAAGGGAATTTAATTCTTGCAAGCATTGAAAGGGATGTAACATAGGCCAATGAGTCATCATATGCATGTATAGTTTTGATCCCCAATGTTAGCAATATATATCTAACTTAGTAAGCATCCTAGGAAGTTACCTTATGGAGGAAGGGCAAAGGATGAACTTGCAAATTTTCTAATGATCAAATCGAATGGTTGGCTTCATAACCATAACCAAATTGGAAGGACAAGATGAACATGAAGAGTAATATACAAATACTTAAGGTGATTAAGTCGAAGTTTCACAAACAAGTGTAAGAAATCAACAAGAAGCAGTAGCCTATAGAAGATTTTGGATTTAGGGATTAATCATGATGAAATAACTGAGCACTCTTGATGTATCCCATGAATGAAAACCCCATGGAAAATGGTTGTTGAGTCACAAAAGTATTTCCATATAGGAACAAGATAAGAATCACTATAAGGTCTAAATAAAGCCAATGTCTATCAAGAAGCAAATGTTGTCAATTAACGAATTGAGTCAAATGATTGGGATAATGATGTGTCCATTTTAAGGAATTTATAAGGTATGGTAGCATTATATTAAAGAGATAATAAACCCATGAGTTCTTGTAACATGGAAATAAATTAGACTAGTTGGAAATTATGTAAATTCCACAAGTAAAATGGGTAAACACTTTGTCATAAAGGAAACATTCAACTAGCCAATCAAAGATTGGTAATAGTGAGTAGGGCACCCAATTTGAATGACAAAAACATTGAATTGTTTGGATTAGAGTGGTTAATTAAAGTTCATATGACTCCCTTGTGGGGTATACCTAATGTATAACATTGAAGTGCTAGGGGGTATTGGATATTGGGTGTAACTTGATACGAATCAAACAAATAGAACTGTAGATAATTGAAGAGAAATAATTTTTCGAAGACAGAAGGTGGTGTCTAAAGACACTGTTACATCACTTAAGCACAACACATTGTGATCATAACATCACAATGCATATTGGACATCTTGTACAACAAAAATATCAGCATGATGATAATGACCCATTGGGTCTACTATTTATAGCTTCAAGATCTAACCAACTTCCTTAACATCAGGAGGATATTGTCCACATATAACCATCGATTGTTAGATTTGAATCCATATAATCTGTGCTGTCAATTCGGATAGACAAGGATGCTCGACCCAACCATTCATGCATCTAACTCATAGTTGATTGATCAGTTGGCTAATCCATCGACCAACTTTCTTCGACTCTTGGTCGATTGTTCGACCAATAGACTTGTCTACTACTTGAACGAATGATGTAGAGATCTAGTTGATCGCCCAATTGAATGTTTCCAGATATAGGTCGACCACCCGATCGACTGATTCTAGGAGAAGTGTGATGAACCATCAAAACTTGATGTTCCAACACCCCCCCATGAATATACGACTCTGGAGATTCATAAGGTGAAATTACATCAGTAGGAAACACCCCCATAATTGCAGCTTCCTAAAGCCCAAGCATCGTATGGATCTTGATAAATCAATCTTCAAATAAAGGCTTAATAAATATATCAACTACATGATCATTTGTTCTGCAAAATACAAGATAGACAACGTTCTCATGAACCAACTCTCTCAAATAGTGAGCATGGAGCTCAACATGATTTATCTTACTATGGGAAACATGGTTATTAGAAACTTGAATGGCACTATGATTGTCACAACAAAATGTAGTCAAGGTTTAAATAGGAAATCTGATTTCACCTAGAAGTTGACAATTCCAAAATACTTATGTACCTGCAAGAACGACACCATGATATTTTTCTTTTGTAGTTGATAAGGAGATTACCTCTTGTTTCTTGCATGACCAAACCAATGGTCCAGTGCTGAAGTTAAACACATACCCATAAGTGGACTTTCAATCATCATTGTCGCTAGCCCATTCGACGTCGGTGAAGCTGACCAACGAATCAGAGCTGTGACAATACTTGATACCAAAATGAGCGGTGCTCTTGAGATAGCAGACAATTCGTTTGACTTCTTTCTTGTGGATTTCTCTAAGGTCCTGCATAAAGCAAGAAACCACACTAACAACAAAGGAAATGTCAAGTTGACTTTGAGTAAGATAAATGAGATTGTTGATAGAGTGTAGCATCAACTTTGGGAGTTTGAAAAGTTTTATTCAACTTTACTTTAGATTGAAAAGGAGTAGCATATGGATTACAATCTACCATCTTAAAACATGTCAAAAGATCCATTACATATTTCAATTGAGAAATGAAAAAACCATCGCAAACTAGTAGTACTTCAAGACCCAAAAAATAATGCAAAGTACCAAGATCCATCATGTCAAAGCAGTTAGCAAGTTGCTTCTTCAATTTAAGAATGAGATTAGTGTTACTGCTAGTAATGACAAGATCATCAACATATATAGCAACAATCAAATTGTTTCCATTGGTATGGAGTACATATAAGTTGTGATTATATTCTCAACGTTTGAAACCAAGTTGAAGAAATAAAATTTTGATATTATCATACCAATCCCGGGGAGCTTGTTTCAAACCATAAAGAGACTTCTTGAGTCGACAAACTAGGTCAAAATATGTCACAAAACTAGGAGATTGTTTCGTGAAAATTTCTTCAGCTGGGTCTCCATGAAGAAAGTGTTAGCACTAGAAGTCACCCTCCGATTGTAGAGAGGGTAAGCCCAGTACCCATCAAAGTTTTATGTCACAGGTTGGTTTTAAAGAGGTCAAATGGGTGCAGATTCAAGATGATATCATTTTAACTCAGAAAATTGGACTGGTATGCACATACAGGTGAGGTCTTTATTAACTTCAGTTAGTAAGTTGGAGTAAGGGTGAATAGAGGGAAGACTTTGGTTAGGAGAGTATAGAGGTCTGCCATAGACATCAGGTCTTCCAACAACCTAAGGAGGAAAAGATTCAAATACAAGATCCCCCTGGATTCAAAAATTCAGGAAACTAAAAGAACGTAAATAACATCACTGCAATAAAACATTCATTACAATACAGTCAAAAAAATCCATGTAAATCCTTCAACCATGGACACTTCAGTATCATAGGAAAATATGATGAAAAAGAATTTGACTTTCATTAAACAAGAAGTCTTAGATCCAAATACATAACTAGAGAACTAGAAGCTTCATCAAAAGTTTACAATACGGGAGCGTTGCTCAACCATCGACCTTTTTAAAATATCAAAACTGCCTATTTATAAGCAGAACCACTGCAACCATCAGGAGTGTGATCAGAGTGTTGCATTCAAAGTTTTCCGTCTAAACCTTCTCTCTCAGACTACCCATGCAGCTCTCTGTCAGACACAAGCTCAAATCTTGCAATCCTTTATGTGTTGAGACGAGGTATCAACCAGCGTTCTCATTCTCAGTAACTGCCTTCATCAGGATCAAGACGAGGCCTGACACCCATAACTATTCTTAGACGGTGTCAACAACTTCTTAAGTCAATCCTGACGCCTCGAGGCTCTGCAAATATTCCCCTGTGACCAATACGGGCATTGTAGGTGCTAAGCTCCTTCTCATCACCCCTTCATGCCTGTGACCTCGGGCTGTGACCTGGCACTTATCCCATATGATGCTTCGGGATTTCACCCTTTGGATATTTTCACAACACCAGACCACATAATTATCGATGCCTGCTTTGACGAAATATCTAAGCAATGGGCACTAGTTTATTTTCCCAAGCACGCCCCCCATATGACCTCGGGCTGTGACCCAGGGCTCCACCTCTGAGCGCTTCATAACTTCAGGCCTCGACCACTTCGACACTTCGGTATTTACGCATCTCTCATTTCAAATTTCCTGAAGTGACTTTCTCTGCAGCTCAGATTTGGTGCCACACGTCCCTCTAGATCGGATGGCTCCTTGAGACTTTTGACCTTTGACAAAAAACTTTAACAATATTCTGAACTCCCGATTCCCGAGATAATTTTCCATCGTCGATCTCTCCCGATGAGATATACAGTCCAGATTTAACCTTTAATCGACCTTGGGCCTTCATACCTTTTGCTATGGCACTATACTTCGCGCACTTTTGGATTTCAAACACCCGTGAACCGCCTATCTGAATATCCACATGGAATCCATGCTGTTGGAAGTTGAACTCGCATGTTTGCTTGATTCAAGTCTGGAATGGGTTTCTTTGAAAAGTTACACTTTGAAATCAAGACTGATACCCATAGAATAAAAGGATTGGGTCGCCCTGCAGCCCTTAGACAACTTTATGTGATAAAATTTGTCTCCATAGGGGATGACATGCTCCCTGCGAGCTTCTAAGAATGCGCAGTTCCAGTGCCTTAGCTGTTGGGCTGTGGAGTCTAGCTCAAAAATTTCATCGAAGAAAACAGGGAAATATGTACACTACTCTACTTACAGAAAGAAATCAAACACACATGCTCTGGAAGGAGCTTATTTATGTACAAACATAAACTAACTGATTTTTACAAAGTGCTAGGTGAAATAAAACTTCCACCATAGCCACCCAAACTGTCTGTTGATATAACTCTTTTCTTCACTATAGATGATCCACAAAAGGTTAGGGAAGTATGACATCAGAATGAAAACATGGTTTGGAACATTGAATATACCCCCAAATGATGATAATATGAAAAATTTTGCAGGCTCTAGTGCTTTGGGAAAACACAGCTCCATATATAACCCCACAGGGTCACAAAATTCATAATCAGGCATGCTCAACCGGTCAGAAATTACCTCATTTCTTTCATTATTTCTCACCTGTTGTTTGATGTTCTCAAAGTGTACAGGTGGGTGGAGGACTGATGCAGGTTGGCTAATCCCAGGTGATACTTTCTTGTTTACGGGTTCTGGACAGGAGATAAACTACCCATTTAACTCCTCATTTTCTCCTTCATGGCTCTCCCAAGGATCCAATTCATAATCATCATAAACGAGAACCATGGAAAATATCTGCTCTTCGTCGTCTTCACTGGGATATCCATCAAAAGTTGTTTGTTCTTGGTCAGTATATGACATCACTTCTTCATCATAAGCAGGGATACCAAGAACATCTACTTCAAGGACCGGAACAACCTCTGCATTTTCTTCGTAAGAGCGGCAAGCAAACTATGCCTCCAATTCCTCTATTCTTGTAGAAAGTATTTTACCGGATTTATCAACTCCTCTGAGGTATACCCCTCATCCTCACATATTTCATAAGAATCAATTATAACTTGAACACGGTCTTTATATTTCTCAAAACAACTATGACAAATTAACTCAAAGGAATAAAACTTTTGACAATGCCTATTGAAAGCCACATGAAACTGCTCCAGGGAGGAGATGCTAGCAAGGGATAAGGAGTGGTACCACATGTGAGCAACTCCTACTAACGAGATCATGAACATATTTAATAATACATCCCCATGATGTATTTCTCATTGATGCATGAGTTCATGAAACTCAAGGAGATGCTAAGCAGGGTTGTCCTCTTTACGCTCTCTAAATATGGGCAAATAATCACCCCATTCACTTGGAGTAGGAACAACATTAGGAAAACCAGAAACAAAGGAGAAATTAAAAGGAGCATACCTCCAAGCCAAGATTATTTCCATTTCAAACCAGTGGAGTCCCCAATCAATCCTTTAATCATGGAGTCGCCAGGTGAATGATATGCAGTATGAATGTGTCTGGTCTTTGTTCACCATCCAAGAACATAACTAATTGTTGTCAATCTCCTAGGGAAATTTCAAGCTGAGAAAGTGGCTGCTAAAAGCCTTCTCAAAAAATTTCATTGGGTCAACTCGGGTGTGCTAGAGGTATCCACCACCGAAATAGTGGAGTCGACACAATGGAGTCGCCAGGTGCAAGCTACAATATGTGATGTACTGAGTTCTAAAGCACCTTCAGAACCAGTAATATTTGTCGTTCTATCCCAGGGAAATGTCTTCAATTCGTTCCCCAGAAGCGGCGCTAGAAATGTTAGCACTAGAAGTCACCCTCCGATTGCAGAGAGGATAAGACCAATACCCATCAGAGTTTTATGTCACAAGTTGGTTTTAAAGAGGTCAAATGGGCGCAGACTCAAGATGATATTGTTTTAACTCATAAAATTGGACTGGTATGCACATGCATGTGAGGTCTTTATTAAATTCAATCAGTAAGTTGGATTAAGGGTGAATATAGGGAAGACTTTGGTTAGGAGAGTGTAGAGGTCTTTCGTAGACATCAGGTCTTCCAACAGCCTAAGGAGGAAAATATTCAAATACAATATCCCCTTGGATTCAAAACATCAGGAAACTGAAAGAACGTAAATAACATCATTGCAGTCAAACATACATTACAATACAATCAAAACAAACCATGTAAATCCTTCAACCATGGCCACTTCAGTATCAGAGGAAAATATGATGAAAATGAAGCTGACTTTCATTAAACAAGAAGTCTCAGATCCAAATACATAAGCAAAGAACCAAAAGCTTCATCAAAATTTTACAATATGGGAGCATTGCTCAAACATCGACCTTTTCAAAATATCAAAACTGCCTATTTATAAGTAGAACTATTGCAACCATCAGGAGTGTGATCAGATTGCTGCATTCAAAGTTTTCCATCTGGACCTTCTTTGTCAGACCTAAGCTCAAATCTGCCAATCCTTTCTATCTTTCCATTTATGTGCTAAGACGAGGTCTCAACCACCGTTCTCATTCTCAGTAACTGCCTTCATCGGGATCAGGATGAGGCCTGACACCCATAAGTCAATCCTGACACCTCGAGGCTCTGCAAATCTTTCCCTATGACCAATATGGGTTTTGTAGGTGTTAATATCCTTCTTCATCACCCCTTCATGCTTGTGACCTCGACCTGTGACCTGACACTTATCCCATATGACGCTTCAGGATTTCTCCCTTCAGATATTTTCACAACACCATACCACATAATTCACGATGCCTGCTTTGATGAAATATCTAAGAAATGGGTGCTAGTTTCTTTTTCCATTCACACCCTCTATATGACCTCGGGCTGTGACCTGGGGCTCCACCTCTAAGCACTTCGAAACTTTGGGCTTCGACCACTTCGACACTTCGGGCTTTACGCATCTCTCATTTCAAATTTCTTGAAGTGAATTTCTCTGCAGCTTGGATCTGGCGCCACGCGTCCCTCTAGATCGGATGACTCCTGCTCACTTCAGGTTTTAGGACTTTGAACCTTTGACGAACAAATTTAATAATATTCCGAACTCCCAATTCCCGCGATAATTTTCCACCGTCGATCTCTCCCGATGAGTTCTATGGTCCAGATTTAACCTTTGCTCGACCTTGGGAATTCAGACCTTTTTCTATGGCACTATACTTCATGCACTTTCAGATTTCTGATACCCGCGAACCATCAATCTGAATATCCACATGGAATCCCAGCCTTTGGAAGCTGAAATCGCCTGTTTTCTTGATTCGAGTCTGGAATGGGTCACTCTAAAACGATGCGCTTTGAAATCGAGACTAATACCTACGCAAGAAAAGGATTGGGTTGCCCTGCGACCCTTAGACAAGTTTATGTGATGACATAAATGAAATCTTCACATCCATCTAATGGATCTACCATATTTTGACTCCTACACTCATTACTAATTAGATAGCTTGCAAACAATTGCAAGGCATACTAAATTTTTTATTATTTCGATATAACTAGTAGGTGGGACCCCCTAGGAGTAAAAATAAATGGTGGTTTATTTTCATTTATTCCTAAAATTTAAACATGTGCATGATTGTTATATTGTTACAAAAATTCAAATTTATGATGATATACTTCCACCCATGGCAACATCAATGTGTTCATCATTTCATCTTGATTATCAGGTTTGTCTCTCTGATTGCACATGAAATGGTAAAGGCTTTTCTCATGAAAGTCGTAAAAGAACCTCTTGTACACTTTGCTGATGAAACTTATAGCATATTGGTTATGTACTTGGAGCACATACATCTTATTATCATAAAGCATAAAAAAAAATTGGGTTATATTTAAGTGCATACCACAAGTAACAATGGTTATCATAATAACAAACAATGTTAGCATGAAGGTGTTGTTGAGCACACTTATAAAACAAAAAAATGGTTCGATTGTATTATAATGTTTGACATGCAAAGGCTGGTATGAAGACATTCAAATTTCATGCTACAAATGTTACATATTATATAGTGGTTTCGAGCTTTATACTCATAACATGCACTGCTCATAGTTACGTTGCAAAAGGTGGTATGATGGGTTATAAATGGAAAAGTATTGAACTACATGGCGCATATGGTATATTTTAACTATAGTGTTAAAATTGTGGTTATTAATGGCGCTATTGTAATACATATATAAAGCACCGGTAAAGATTTGAATTGATATGTTATGAAACAATGGCTTAAGACATAAGTCGTCATTTGGATGACAATTGTGACTGATATTTATATTGGTTGACTTGGCATGTGGTCCCATGCTTGTTTCGAATTTTTTTTTTTTCGACGATTGCTTGCTATTTTGGTTGTTTAGAAAGTGGAGAATGAAGTGGTTGTGATTGGGAGCTTGCACAATGCGAAGGTGATCTTGCATTCAATGTCCAAGAACATGGATTTTGATACTTGTGTCCCACGTCCAAATATACCACCTTCACACTTTGGTTTGGCATTTCACTATTCATTTGAGATGTTAGAGTTTTGTTGAAGCAACAATTTGGTTCTAGAGCTCGATCTTGGTAGTTTTTTTAATTGTTGCACCGATTTCTCAGGAGTATTTGAAGCACTCAGGAAAGGTATGTGTATTTTAGCTTGGTTTTCATCAAATGCATGTCTTTTTTGTAGTAACAATTTAAAAAATGGCTCTATGTTGATTGTTTTTTCGAGTGTGCTATTTCTTTCCATCCATTTCAATTTGGGTTTTGAACATCTATGTAAAAGATGAGTTTTGTGTGTTATATCTCTGATAATGAAGAAGTTTGGTAAAAAATGGTTGGAGTTTAAGTTTTTGCTGCAATTTTTTATTGAAATTATTTTAGAAAGGTACATGTATAATATTAGATTTGATTTGTTAGAAGTATGAGTTGAAATTTTAGTGTGGCGTTGGGTTTTTCCCTTACCAGTTTTTTCTGTTTTCTTGATTTTCTATGCATGATGAAACAATGGCATTATAAGCAATTTTATTTTATTGATTGGTTTCAAACTCACGTTCTACACCAATAATTTGATATTATCGTGAAAATATGGTCTAAATATGGTTGCATGAATCTGCATGTGAGGTATTAGTAGATTATATCTTCTATGTTTTGAACCCAAAATAAATAAAACCCCACACACGAGATTTTGGTTGGGTATTTTTGTTTTAAATGGCCTCAAGATTTCAACCTTCGTGCCCAGTTTCAAACCAAAGCCTCATAAAGATTTATAAAAGACTTGAACTAGAATATGACTTGTGGATTCAATGCCTATTTCTATTGGTTGACCCTGTTTGCACATTGGATAGTCTGAGTTATTAATTTACATGCGGAAATTGGTTGGTTTGATTATATTCTTGTTAGCTTCAATATTGTATGGGTTTAGAAACCATGACTTGATGAAATGCATGTATACATTCTAGCAAGGTCATATTGAAATTCTGGTCGAACTGATGTTCAATTTTGAACCCTTGTCAATTACATAGAGTTATTTAGTCATTGGTTTGAACGTTTTTATCAGCCCGAATATAAAATGTTTACACAGAGATTTTGAAACCCTTACACTGGGTTTTGAGTTCGAGCCATACAAAAATTTTCGAGTTTGATTTTGACCAAAAGTAAATGTTGTTGAAGTGGTCGTGTGTTCAACCTATGTGTTCATGTTTGTACACATAATTATTTGATGTAGGAATATGTTGGGTTGATTACAGTCTCATTGGATTTAGAGTATAATACTATTGGAAATTGGTTTCGAAACTTGGAATTAATGAGTTTACTCGTTGAGGATTAATCGTATTTGGCTTCAAAGTTTCCATCGGTTGTTATTAGTTGATAATGGCATATTGTAGTGGTTGAAATCTCTTTCTGCCAGTTTATATGTATTTAGCCTCACTTGATTATGGCTCATATGAATGGTAGTCGAGCATAAGTTTTGATAGTTGATAAGAACATGTTGTGATGAGTTATCTGTTGAGTTATTTGGGACTATCTATTTATTTTTGAAGCTTGTTTTGGAAGGAGTTGTTGAAATTCTGATTATGTTGCAACACAACTTGATGTTTGGTGTCCATCCAATGATTTATGGGCATGTTGATATTAAGTTAAATATGGATTGGAAATTGAAACAAACATTTTTCTTATTTTTCTCTTGTTAAAACACATTCACATAAAAGAACATTAGGCCCAAGTACATATTGCTTGAGCGCCAATTGATATTTTTGTTAAGGATATAAACCTAGGGTGATAATCCTACCTATCTTTCCTTAGCCCAACAAGATATGAAAATTTTGGTATAAGCACTTCCATTCCTTTTCATCAACATTTATTTAGCAACCATACTGGGGAATTTGTCCACAAGTCTTTGGTACTTGTATTTTATTTTCTGTATCTAGTTTTCTTTTATTTTCCGATTTCATTTCTTTGTTGTTATCCAACAACCTAACATTGGAGAAGGTTTACAAGATCATACTAGTGTTTCTTTGACTCTATTTGATTTTATTTGTGAAATTTCTCGTAGTCATGAATATATTCATCGTTCTTGGGAAGTTATTGCTAGAGACATTCAAATTCGAGAACAGTGGGAAGCCAAACAAAGGCAAGCCCGTAATCGACCTCCCCAATAAGAGGTTGTCACATGTCCTCTAAGTCTCATTCTTCTCTAAAAAAGAGAGGTTTATCTCCTTAATATAATCCTTTATATGAAGTAGGAAGAATAAAAGTTGTCTTAGATAATTTTCAACCTAAACATCAAAGATTTTTATATGATACTTCCATTTCATCAATACCTTTTATTCGTATAACTTTCAAAACGACATATTTTGGTACTTATTTTGGTACTAATACATCCACTTCTTCGCAAGCCTCTTCCTCATCAATAATTGGAAGTATTTATAGTCATTATAACCTAGTTAAATCAACCACAAATCGTACTAAGGTTATGAAAAAATTTGGTTTATTCCAATTTGAAGAAGATGCAACCACTACACCATGGCATGTATATTCACCATTAAATCTTGCTCCAACCGCAAATCCCCTTCCTAAATTTATAGATCACTTGCCTAAATTTTCAGGGAATGACACTATTTCAACCAATGAACATTTGGTAGCATTTTCCAATGCATGCTATAACATAGGTGTAAATGATAATGACACTTGCATGTGATTGTTTGTCAATTCATTAGAAGGAAAAGTTGTTGCATATTTTTTTGAACTACCTCCTAAAGTCTTTTCGACTTAGGATGAATCAATTTATTGGATTAAATCAACTTATGGACAACCAAAAATCCTAGCATATCATTTAAGGGAATATAAAAATATTGTTTATAATAATGGTGAAACAATCAAGTCATTTAATATTTGTTTCAACAAATTATACAATCAAATCCCTGAACTAATTCGGCCTCAAAACCAAGTTGTGTTTATGCACTATTATAATGCGTTGCCCTCTTCTTATCATCATACATTAGAAGAGAAAAATGTAACAAATTTAGGGCCCACACTTCAAAATTTCTTAGAGAATGAAGAACAGTTGGAAAGAACTGGTCTTCCCAAGGAATATTTTTTAAAGCAGGATGACATGTCCACAATTTTGCAACTTGTGCAGGTTATGAGCAATCAAATGATTGATTTTGAAAGAAAAGAGGTTACTTCTACTTCCTCTTATGCTAAAACTTCTACCTAAGCAGCCTTTAGAAATCAAAACAATAATTTTCAGCCAAAGACTATTGTTTCTAGGGCTTGGTGTAATTTATGTGATGATAATCATGAAGATAACACTTTTGAGGTCAAGAAAAGAGCACAAGAGTGAATCTTTGGCAAAAATATTGAAACGACCATTGTTGCCTTAGATTGGGCTCCTGAAGAGGATGTAATGATGGTAGATATAAGGAACAAAACATATGAAAACAAAGGGAAGAGTGGTAATCCTAAGACTACCTTTTCCCCTAGTTCCTCCTCCCAACAAACAAATCCTTTGGTTACTAAGGGTACTCAAAGTCAATAGGTTTCAGCCTCTTCATATTCTTCATCTACATACAACATTCTCAAACAAATAGCTACAATTAAAGAAGATGCAACGTTATTGTACATGGTTGTCATCAATAAACAACAACATCATCTGAATGATTATATGGAAGGTAAAACTTCTGAAATTGCTTGTTTGTTCGAAAAACATGATGGGGATGAAGTGTATGTAAATAAGTTAGGTGTAAATAATTATAAGAATTCTATAAAAAGTCCCCCCTTTTACATATCTGTAAAAATAATGGATATAATTTCTTATTGTTGCTTGATAGATGGTGGATCGAGCCCTAGTGTTATCTCCAAGATTATTATGGAAGAATTGGGCCTCTCATGTACAAATGAAAATTCAAGAAGTATATTGTCCTATAATAATCAACAAAAAACAATAGTTGGTGAAATCAGGGATGTAACTTTAGTACTTTGTGACCATCCTAAAATCGAAACCACATGTAACATTCAAGTAATTGATATGCTTGCCAATAACTGTTCTATTATTCTAGGAAGAGATTGGCAGGTTTTGACTGGTGGTTATATGTCATTATATGGTACACACATGTCTATTCCCAAAAATGGAAAGAACATTATTGTTTTAAGGAAAGGAAAAATTTCACCATATATTGAAAATGTTCCTCAATCAAATGTAAATTATATTGAGGAAGATATGGGTGTATACTTGATTTTTGCAAAAAGAGAGGATTCTTCTGTTGAACAACCTGATGATTACAAAGATGGAATGTGGCATATACACTTTGATGGTGCATGTTCAAGTGAGGGCAATGGATCATGCATTAATATAGTATATTCTCTTGTTGGTAAAATTCATAATTTTTGCTACATACTAGAATTTTCCTATACCAATAGCGTTACGGAATTTGAAGCCTTGATGTTAGGAATAAAGAATGCTTACAATCTAGGTTGTTATCATCTCATTGTCTTTGGAGATTCATAACTTGTTGTTAATTTAGTAAGAAAAATCTATAATCCTCCAACAAGTTTCTTGAAAGGTACACCCAAGCTGTTTGGACGTTAATCCAAAATCTTCTATCTTTTAACATCACTCACATCAAGAGAGAGTTGAACTCTATGGATGATAGGTTGGTTGTTTTTGCAGCATGTCCTACAACACAATTGTTACCTCAAAGGCCTAATTGCACATTTATGTCTTTATATCGACCTCATATTCTTCATAATGGAGAATCATTCCAGGTCTTCCTTGATGATGAAATCATTTGTGATTTCATACAGAATGAGCTTTATAAGCCAAAGAAAATTATTTCACTAGAAGATAATAAAATTCCTAAAGGATTGACTCCTCTTGAGAGATCATTCTCAACAAGTGATGTTAGTAGCAATAAAGACAAAGAAGAAGAGGAGTTGAGAAGGAAAATTGGAGATACCATTTTGGTAAATATTCGAACTTGGGAGCATGCAAATATTTTTAAAATTGTATCCCAATGTTCAGGAAATGAAAAACAAAAATTCATGGATTTATTCTGTGAATTTGGAGATGTTTTTTCCTATTCATATGAGGATATTTGTGGTTTTGATCCTAATGTTATCCAACATGCTATTATGATCAAGGAATAAGAAAAAATTGTTGGGAAAAAATAGAGGCCTATAAACCCTACTCTTGAAGCCACTATAAGAAAGGAAGTGGAGAAATTGATAGATGCTCATATTATTTTTCCTGTTAAATATTATGAGTGGGTGTTTAACATTGTTCATGTATGGAAAAAGAATGGTGACATTAGATTATGTGTTGATTTCCGTGCACTTAATAGAGAAAGTGTAAAAGAAAATTTTCCCCTTGCTAACATGCAAATAATTTTGCAACAAGTGGCAAGGTCACAGATGATGTCCCTTCTTGATGATTTTTCAGGCTATAATCAAATCCAAGTGAAGAGAGTAGATAAATATAAAACCACTTTTAGAACTTGATGGGGCACCTTCGCTTATGAACAAATCCATTTTTGTTTAATTAATGTGGGTGCTAATTTTCAGAGGGCTATGCAGATAGACTTTGATGATCTTATCGACAAGATTATTCAGATTTATCTCAATGACTTAATTGTATATTGTAAAAACCGACAAGATCATTTTGATCATATTAAAAAGTATTTTTGCATTGCAGAAAATTTTGTATTTCTTTAAATCCTTCAAAATCTGTTTTGGTGTCACTCAAGGTAAGCTTCTCGGTCACATTGTTTCTGATTTAGGAATCAATATTGATCCTGAGAGGGTTACTGTCATTCTAAATCTTCAAGCCCCTACGTATAAAAAATAAATTCAATATTTTATGGGAAGAATTAACTTTGTCAGAAGGTTGGTTCTTGATTTTGTTGTAATGGCCAAACCTATTCATAATATACTGAAACATGATCGATCTTTCTCATGGAATGAACATGCTGAAAAGGATTTTGTAGGAATAGAAAAAACAGTAAGTTTTGCACCGGTTCTGGAAAAACCAAATTTTGGTAAAGATTTTATTTATTATTTATACAAATTCAATTGAATAAGCAATCTCAACTATTCTTATTCAAAAAGATGATAAAAATAAATCTTATCTGATGATTAAATCAAATATACTTTTAATGAAAAACATACTTTTTCTCTTGTAAACACTATTGAAAACTTTCGCCACTTTATCCTAGGAAAGCATACGCAGGTAAAAGTCCCTTTACCTACTATCAAGTTTTTACTTTCACAAACACATCTTTCAGGAAAACTTGCACATTTGGTTGCAAAATCCAAGAACGTGACTTAGCAATCACAACTTCAAAAACAATCAAGGGGAAAGACTTAGCAATGCACATGGCTCAACATCCTAAACCAAGTGTTTCTTCTGAAAATGATGAAAATTACCAATATTAATGACAAACCTCATAAACATGGGAAGTTATTCATAATTTATATAGGTTGTTTCCCCCTTCCAAATTTGAACCAATGACCTTCAAAATGAATTTTTGACCTCAAGATGCATGGAAACATATATGATGAGCGTTGATTTTGTACGATTTGAACCCCCTTTGGAAAATTTTACTCTCATTTGGTTTTCATACCCTTTCATAGAAGAAAAAATAGTACACATATGATAGATTGATGAGAGGAAAGATGTCTACATATTTCTCTAGGAATCATTCACTATGCAGATCTGGTGGAGAATCGTAAAGCACTGCTAGATCGAAAGGCTTTGGTGAATTTCTTCATTTTATTTTGTTGTTGACGAGCAAGGTGCATACAACAAGCATGTGTAACAGAGAGAAAACTTTCTTTGATAGATTTGATCATGGATTGATTTTCCTTGTCTCATTCGATATTGATAGGATGAAATGAAGCAACCAATCATATAGCTCACATGAAACAAGTTCAACTTGAGTATATGCACAAATATCTCTCTAATGCAAACAAAGTAATGAATTTTTTTTAGTAGTTTCTCTTAGTACATACTTCCAACAATTTACAATTAGAACAACATGAGCAACCTTCAATGTGAAATAGAATGGAAGATCAATCCATGCAATTATTTATTGTTCGTGTAGCTCAGTGAGGAGAAATTAATGGATATCAAATCTGTTTTATTCTTCAAGTTGAGATGCTCGAATTTTAACACTCAATAACACAGATCTCCATTTCTTGATCTTCTCGAGATTCCATTGCAGGCTTGCACATTAATGTGATGAATTGACACTCAAGGGCATCAAATGATTTTTTTTAGTGCAAGAGCGAGAACTCACATGTAAAATAAATAGATCTAAACCAGATATGATTTGATCA
>JASDQU010585841.1:7212-50114 GCA_032191745.1 Picea mariana | reverse complement strand
ACTCCTTTTTCAGGTTTCCGTATTTTCCTATTTCAGTCCTGATTTTGCGGGAACTGTTTCAGCGAGCTGAAGACGAATTTAGAGAAACAAGAGGAGGTTTTTATCCATCACATTATCATCTACAATAACCGCTTCCATATTGTGCAAAGGTGGCACTGATGAGGATAAACAAATGTCTGGGCAGACCCCTTTTTTGTAGAAATTTGACCCATTTTTTATGGAGGACAGTTCAGGATTTTCAACGATTTTACTTCTATTGTTGGTCGAGGTGGTTAAATTCGACCTCTTGAGCATGGGGAAAATATTTTTTATATATTTTAATGAATCAAATGTGCAAAAGAGATCAATAGGGACCATGATTTGATTTGTATCAGAGCTTACAGAGCTTCCTGTATTTTCCATGAATTCAATAATACAGTTGCAGCGGTTACAGGATTCTTGTGTCTAATCCATTGGTGAAGTTTTTCTCACTGTGATTTTTTTTTCCCTCTGTTTTCATATATGTTTCTCTTCTCTATTGTTTTAAAGAGATTTAAGATCAGGATTTGTGTAAAAACACCATGTTCCCAGTTTAAAGCAATGTCAATGTTTTCCACTGAAAGTTAAATGCAGAATTCTTTACTGCTCTGTCTTTAATTCAACTTCTTATCATTTTCCCCCTCTGCCATACCCCAAGCTTATTAATAATCCAGTGATTTTCCTACCTTTCCCTATAAGGCTGTCTGTAGGATTTGTTTTTTATTAAATCTCAGATTGTGACTCCATTGCCCATGGTTCTTCTTCTCTGCACCTACCCAACTCAAAAACATATTCTATTCTACATAGCTAGCCTAATATTCCATACTCAAATAA
This sequence comes from Picea mariana, assembly GCA_032191745.1. Taxonomy (NCBI): domain Eukaryota; kingdom Viridiplantae; phylum Streptophyta; class Pinopsida; order Pinales; family Pinaceae; genus Picea; species Picea mariana. The sequence goes on along the minus strand of JASDQU010585841.1, from coordinate 49,262 downwards.
AGCTATATCAGATAGAGAGATCCATCTCTGAGTCTTGGAGGGATAGATCCTCGACTCGAAGCGGTTTTGATGTTGCCTCTGTGACTGCCTCCACAACCTTGGGAAAATTATAGAGTGCTAACAATATCAACAATCCTTGGATCTCTCCAATTGTCAATGGGAGATGCTCTGGGATCTTTAAAGCAAGAGATCAAGAGGTTTTTATAGCAAGGTGGCAAGACTAATAGATATATATTTCATCTTGTGAACTATTACATTGCTTGAGCTCCTAAATCTCATGGTGGACTTGGTATAAAGGACCATTCTCTTATGAATTTAGCAATGGCTGTTAAGATCCTCTGGTGATTGATAACAGGAAACTATGATTAGTGGAAGACATTTCTCTTGAGAAAAAACTTTACATGTTCAAGGAAAATATGCATGGATTCAAATTATGCTTCTAGGGAATGTTTCCCCCTCTGGAAACATATAAAATCCACCATCCCAATACTCCAATCCAAATTGTCTTGGGCTCCTGGAAGTGGAAGAATGATTAAGATATGGAATGATAGCATAATGGGAAATATACTAATTATAACAAATCAAGAGATACACCCTCTAAAGGTTTGAATTGACACTCAGGGGAAGAAAACTCTCTTTGACATCTCTAGATGGTTGGAACTTTGGCACTCCTCCTTTAGAATTAACCCCTCTTATCCACCAATTGGTCAACAATCTCAAAGGTTATGCACCCCACAAAATATCCTCCTTTTATTAAAGAATTTGGGTAGCAATTGATTATACTATCAAGAAAGGTTTTGAGTTCTAACTAGCTAATACATCTCTCCCTCGTAGAACATCTAAATGGAAAAAAATTGGCATACATATGGCACTCCAATAATCAACATTTTCTGTTGGATTTTGGTGCAAGGAAAAATATGGACAACATAAAAATATGGCCAAGAGAGGAATTCATGGCCCATGAAGGTGTGTCCTATGCTTGGACAACATTGAAACTACTCACCATATATTATTGGAATGCAAATTCATAACCCAAGTATGGAAACAAGAAATGAAGGGGTTTGAGCATTGATTTAGTAAGCCAACAACCTGGAAAAAATCATTTGATAAATGGTGCTACTTGCATAAGGGCCCCTTCAAAATAAAACGCATTCTGAAATTCCTATGGGAAACCTTGCCTAAATATACACGATGGAAAGTGTGGCTTACTATAAATAGAGAGATCTTTTAGCAGGAACCCAATAAGCCTAAGCTTGTGGCTAACAAAGCCATAACCCTTTTGGTAGAATTCATCGTTATGAATTCAAAATGTTAGATAAAGATGAAGTGAAACGGCTAGAAAAAATCAACATTAATTATACTTCTAATAGTCTTAGAGGGAAATATTATCACTCAAGATAATATGGCAACTTAGATTGAATAAGGAGGATTTTTAGTCTTGGAAAGATGAACAATCCTCTTTTTCCATTTTCTTTGATGGTGCATCCAAGAAGAATCCTGGGGTGGTAGGTGCAAGGTGGGGGTAATACTAAAGCATGGAGGAACAATGGAATCATCCTACTCATCGATTTTATGCATCCAATCCAGTAATCTTGCAAAAGCTTATGGTCTTATAAAAGGGTTGAAGATCGTTGAATCGCTCAACATCCACAACCTGGTTGTGATTGGAGACTCTTTTCTCATGAATTGATACATGCGACAAGGAACATTCTCATTAGATGTAATGCTTGCCTCTATGCTTCGATAAGGCATCTCAACTCTTCATTCTCCACTTTGAGGTCTTATCATGTCTTAAGAGATAATAACTCTAAAGCAGACATGTATGCATCCATTGCCACTAGGAAAAATGAAGGGACTTTAATTATCAACAATGAGGTTATAATTGAACCCATCCCTTAATCCTATGATATAAAATTTTATTCGAATTTCATGTCTCAAAAGAAGTGAATCTCGGTCCTTGAAGCCAATCTATTTGTGCTACAACAATCAATGGGTTACCTTGCTAATCAGTAGAAGATTGGAAATGGTCCTCCTGCCTCTTCTTTAGTCAAAGAGTATGGAACCTTTGGAGGGAAGGTCTTAGTTAAACAAGACATCATGAATGTAGCTCCAACAATTGGAAATAGTACTCCAAATCGAATATTTTGCGGTGTTTCACTTCACTTTGTGTTAGTTATGCTATTTAAAGTTGTAAAATTGTTTAGTATTTTCTATAAATTGTTTACTTACCAGTATGAAAGGCTCATGATGTTTAGTAAGAAACTCTAGGATTGTATTCCTTGTTGGATATCCATGTTCTTTGCGTTGTTCTCATATGATCATATATTTTATGGATTGTAACTCTCACTACAACCTTGGTTGTATTCTTTTTAATAATTAAAATCTACGAGTTATAGTTAAAAAAAAACTCCCAGATTACAAGACTTGGAACTTGGGAAATTTTTTGAAGCTTGAAAAAGTTTGTGTATCACACCGCAACAAAATATCTTTGTGTTGATTCAAAAACGCTTATTGCAGTGAGGAAATTGAAGGGTGCGACCTATCGCACCGAAATAATTTTTGGTGCAATATACTGTAAGAAAATAAATTTGTGGTGATGTGGAAAAGGAAGGAAGATTCAGTGTATCACAAAGATAAAGTTCAGTGATATGTCCATAAAAGTGATGATGTGGACCATACAATTGATGTGTATGAACAAGGTCCACGGTGGTAAGATTAGTGTACGGATGTGGACATGGATCGTATAGACGATGACATGGATAGAGTTCACGTGGCAGAGTCCACATGGTAATGGCTAAGAGCTCGGTGCTTGGAAAAATATTGGTGTTCGGTAGGCCAAATGAACTCCTTTGGCGGGTTGAATGGAGTTTTTCTGGTGAGTTGAAATAACTGTATTTTCGTTGGGATGCACAAAATGTGTTTTTGATGGCCCAAAAGAACTATCCCTTCGACGAACTTTAAATACTTTTCTATTGGTGATTGGAAAAAAGATTGTCGTTGGCAATTTGTAAAATGTGTCCATCCGAACTTTGGGAAATGTTTGATTGGTGAAGGACACAAACCGTGTCAACGACACTTGAGAAATCATTGTTTTTCAACGTGATTGGAAATCTATGGTTTTGGTGTGTTGAAAACTTTGTTTATTGACGCCTTGAAAGAACTTGGTTACTGGCGCACTCAAATGACTTTGCATTGGTAGGATAAGGTAAATTTGATATGTCAATGGTATAGGTTTCCATGCCACGTCAAATGGAATATATCTTGCCACATCAACAAGGGTACCATGTAGGCATGATGGCGTAGAAAAGAGCTGAGACATAAGAACTTTATAAGGCCATAACGTCTTGGTCCAAGCTCATAATTGAGCTAGAGTGTAGTCATTGGAAAGATATCGAGGACCAGAATCAATATCAGAGATGTATTTAAGAAATGTGGTTTAGTGGGAAAATGTGAAATTTTGTACACCCCACCAGCCTAATTGTGTTTAGGGGGTTAGGTATGTTATAGTATGTCAATTGGGTTTAAGTTGGGTGTTTGGGAGGAATGTGTTTTATCCTCTCCACCCAAGTTCAATTCTCATAAGTGACATGTTGAACTCTTAATGAGTATATTATTGAGAATGCAATAACAAAAACCCTAGAAAAAGAAAATAACAGACCTCAACAGAGAAACAACCAAACCCCAAGCCCCATCGCCTACCTCCCTTACATCCAAGGAGTCACTAATAAAATTGCAAAAATCCTAAACAAGAAAGAGATTAAGACCTCATTCAGGCCACTTGATACCATCAAACAGAAGATGATATCAGTAAAAGACAAGCTTGACCAACATAATTGCAAAGGAGTATACATAATAGAATGTTTGTGTGGCAAATGCCACATTGGAGAAACAAGCCTCTCTTTTCACACCAGGATTAAAGAGCATGGTGCTGACATTAAGAATGAATGAACTCGAACCTTAACATTAGTCGAACGCTCTCTCACAACAAAGCACCATATACGCCTAGAAGACACCAAAAACTTAGCAAAAGAAGACCACCTCCTTAAACGATGAAATAGGGAAGCAATTGAAATCATCAAGAATCCTAACAACCTAAACAAAGACAATGGTCTCGAGATTAGTGATAGTTGGATCCCGCTCATCCGGGAAAGAAGATAGTATTAGCTTGATCCCCAGGACTCAAGAACTTGCACCAGTACTGGGTTCTAACCTATTTTCTCCCTAGACTATTAAAATTAAAATTTAATCTTACTTAATAACTAAAACTAACCTAATTATTAATTAAAAATTTATTAAATCCTAGGGTTTCACATAGCAAACATTTAGGTTTCACATAAGCCGACATAGACTAAACTTCTATCTTCTCCCCTCGACTATTAAAATTAAAATATTAATCTAACTTAATAACTAAAACTAGCCTAATTAATACCAACATACTCATTAAAATTTTTATAATTTCTTACCTTAATATCCTATAGAATTTGTTACCACTAATTTAAACCTAAGACTAGCATAACACATTAATAATAATATTAATATCACCATTATTAAAATTAACCCTATTTTAACCTAAAACTAGCATAAACATTAATAATAATAATAATATTAATATGATTATCAAATTAAATCAAAACCACTTAATATATTAATAAACACAAAAATTATTAAATGCTTATTATTAAAATTTCATTAAAACCTAGGGTTTCACATAGCTGACTTTAGGTTTCCTCCGCTCCACTTTTTATTTATTAGGGTTCTTCTCTTGTAATTTTCCTTAGACTTTTATGTCCTGAAGATGGATCTTGTTGTGGATCCGAAACATCGACAAACAATTGAGAATACTGTGGTTCTTTCGATAAATTTTGAAAAACAAAACTCTCACCACAGAAATCTAAATTATCAGAGTATATTATTGTAATGACTGTGAGCCATGTTGCTAACCGGCCTTGTGCCTTGAATATTATAGGGTTTACCTTGGGTACCATCCTCGAAATGAGGGTAAGTACTCATGGGTTTTCCCAAGTAGTGTAACTTGGAATATGTGTGTGTGTGTGTTACAAAGATTTGTATTTATAATTACAATTGTTATTTAGTGTAGTTTTTTTTATGTTGCAAAAAAGATGGATAAAAAAAATTGCATCATTTCTAAAAAGTATAACTAAAAAAGAGAGAAGATGTCTAGATATGGATTACTTGTATTTAGTGCAGTGGGAAGAAAGTCTTTGGGGTCTAAGTTGTGGAGTATATGAGCATGTTAGCCATGATATTATTTATCCTACATTTTAAGGAGAAATTTAGAATGCAATTGAATCCAATATACTTCATTTTTCATGCCACATATTCATTCTATGACATGCATATTAATGTTTGTGGCTAGTGAACAAAGATGAGGATAAACATAGATGAAGATCAGTTTCATCAACAGAAGATAGAGAAAATGCATTCANACCACAAAAAAGTGGGCATAAATAAGTAGTGCTAGTAAGCAAAGATCATTACAACATCAGTATAGAAGGTTCCCAAATTTATGATTTAGTAATAAATGGGCCCTTCACAAATTCTTCAAAACTGTAAGGATGAGGAGATACCATAGCGAGTGAAATATATTTAAATTAGTCTTCTATGTACTCACTCATGTTTTTATTCCTTCACCTTTTTCTATTTCATTATGTATCGTCATCGAATTTTATGGGTGATTTCATTTTATGTGGTTTTGAAGAAGTTTGGTAGGAACATTGCAATGCTCGCTAAGAAAGGCAAAGACTATGAAAAAGACCATCTTGTATTGACAAATATATGTTAAAAAAATATTGAATGATTTCAAAGAGGCCCAAAGAATCATTGAAGAGAAGAAAGCAAAAAGAGTGGACCTTGAGACACCACAACAAAAAACAACAAAGGTAATAAATAATATATACTTGTAGTTATTGATTTTGATATGCTTGCAATTATTTATTTTGATATGATTTTAACTTGTTATTTTTCATAGATATAATATTATAATACCATTGACATACTTTTGTGATCATTTGTTCAACATTAATGAACTTAATTGATCTTATATTTTCTTATGTATAGGCAATAATGGATATAATGAAATTTGTTGTTACACATTCTTCGACCATGATTAGAGGGAATTTTGTAAGTTTATCAATATAATCTCATTCATTACACTAATATACTGGATTAATATATGTGATTATTAAATATGATTTTCTCTTATTGCATATATTTAAATGAGTATAGTGTAACACCCTCGTTTCCCCTAGTTTGTAAATATAACTATATTGGCCAAGAGACTATGGAAAACTCGATATGTGAGAATGTTTGATTTGATGAACCTTTGTATAAAAGGTCAATGAATGTAATTTTTGTTATTAATAGAAAATGGATAAGTGTTGCATAACTGCTGAAAGGGGGGTTTTCCAAGATAGACCATGAATGCTATGAAAGACATGGTCAGGGGAAGCAGGAATGGTTGAGATAACCCCCACCCAACTAGTACCTTGCTGGATTTAATGACTCAGGACCAGAACAATCCTCTGACCCACAAATAAATTATAGTTAGGCTGGTAGGTGGGAAGACTTCCTCAAGAGTTAATGAGGGGATGGGACAAGTGACCATCAGTAAGGCTTTTAGACCTGACCATGGACTAGGAATTCAATCCACACACAATCTTGCCAAGGAACGAAAGAAAGGAAGGCGTGGTGGGCAAGGGAAGAGATGCGAAGAGAAGCAGAGAAGAGAGACTAAGTTCTCAAGTTCAAGGAAGAATGGAGAAATGAACGTGTTCTGGTCGCAGGATGTGGCTAGCGGGGTTATGATACAAGCTGATAAATGAGGGTGCCGAGTTACTGAGGAAGTACTCATGCAGGCCTCCTTGCTTGGTATAGAGAGAACCCATTGCCAAGATCCTATTGGAGGAGGAGAGTAACCTTTTTCCCCGACTGTTGCTGAGCCAGAAGAAATAATTCTCTCTCAAAGCATCGTGGTCTAGGTTGGGGGTGGCTGGTGGTATATCCGTTAGGAGTGACTGAGCCTATGGTTGGGTGGAAACATGAACCCCTTTCAATAGTCGCATCACGTTATCTGGTTCTGATAAGTTTTTTCATACTCTATGCATTGAATTGGAATAATGGATGAATGCATGCATTTATACATCTGAGAATGGTTTCTATAGTGAATGATCAAGTTATGTGTATGCATTTATCTTCTTGTGAACTTATGCTTATGATTGATCATCTATATTCCCCAACTTATCCTTCGATGTGTTGTGGGACGTAAACTTGTAGGACGACCGAGATAGAAAGTATTGTGTCCATCTGGTCCTGTCCGTCTAAAGAGGATATCTTCTTCGGACTCCTTATTGTGCGACCAAGATATCATGCCCAAGTCCTTATCAAGTTCACGATGAGGAAAGTTTTCCTTAACTCGTGAGAGTTAGAAGGACCCATGTGACCAAGATCTAGGAATCCTATGTTAAGCCTAAGGGAGTCAATTCCTTCTGTCTTTGGAGCTCTAGAAGTCCGAGACTTCAGAGTATTGTCGTCCCTAATAGTCACAAACTAGTCGAAGGTGACCAAGAGTTACGGTTACCTATAAGGTTGACCGACGATGGGAAGTTTCCCTAGTGGTTAGATGAACTTATATTACCGACTAAACCGGGATCCAACTCCCCATCGCGAAGTAGCACGAGTTACTGATCGAGAATGTTCATGGGTTCCCTCAGCCGTTGGATCTACACTGAGGCAACTTCGGCAGAGTACCACCTCGGGAGAATGGAGATTCCATAGGATCAAACTTCTGAACACCGAAGTTACAAAGTAAAGGAGAGTCATAGATTTGGGGGAGATCATCAAGAGCCACGCCTACCATCCGATCATTCGAGAGGAGGGACCCACACACGATACTTCAGTGAAGTCCTGCTTCGGGAGAATGGAATGGCAGTAAATCCAAAAAGCCCCGAAGGTCAGAGCTGTGAAGTGACAAGGACCGTAGATCTAGGGATCCTTTGGGTTCCTTCCTAGCCGTCGGATTTACGATGTAGTGAGCCCAGTGTTGACCTCTTCGGGAGGATAGGGGTGTTGTAACATCAAATACCCCAAAGGCCGGAGTCGTGAAGTAATGTGGATCATGGATCTAAAGGATTCTTCGGGATCCCTCTCAAGCATCGATATACAGGGGACGTGTGGCGCTAGATCCTTTGGTCAAGAGACTGGGCACTCTAAGAGAAAAGTGGAGTTTGCATCGAAAAAATCCCGAATGCTGAATCCACGAAGTAACAAGAGTCATAGATATATGGATCTAATTGGCTAGATCTAGACCATGAGATCTAAGAGGTGTTAGAAGGTTTTCAGTCTGGCGTGACGTGGCAAGTCGACGTCGCTAGGGTGAGGTGGACCCACGATCGATGTGCCACATGTCAGCTCGATCTGTGCTTTTCGTAGACCCTATATGCCTATTGGAACATGACATGTGTCATCCCTGGTCATTCTACTTGTCATCCCCTAGTACGTGCCTTCCTAGCCAAAGTGATTAGTGAAGTGACCAGAACTCCAGGAGTTCGAGAATTCAGGACTCAGGAGGATTTGGAGTGTAGCGTTATAGAGAGACCCAAAAGGCCCGAAGGTCGGAACCGCATGGAAATATTACGGGACTTCAGGAGTTTGGGACTCAAGAAGGTCGCGTGCATAGACAGTAAGGAGGAGTTCAACGTTGAAGTGTCGAATTTCCTGTTGGCATGTGTGTTAGACGAATATTGAATCCAATCGTGGGATCGGCCGGTAGATGGACTTCCATCGAGGATGAATGAACTTGGAGACAATACGTGTGAGGTGGATTCATGTGGACGCCACGTGGCCCTCAACCAATGAATTTCCTAATAACTTTGGGAAGCCATAACTTGCAACCCAAAGCATGGATTTGAGCCTGGTAGCAGTCATTAGAACGTTATGGGTAACTAGAAGAGGATGAAGACCTTGAACAAAGAATTTGAGATTATAAGGAGAGAGAAATGTTGACACCCCTTCCCTAGGAAATATACTCAGGGGTCGAGTATGTTACAAATTGGTATCATAGCATGGTTACAACACTTGGCCTGCTTGGGCTCATGGGCGAGTTGCGTAAAAACCATATTTAAAGGAATTTTAAGGGTGACACCCTATCTTACCTATTTCCTAAAGAGTTTGGTTAAACTTTTACTGAAGAAAAGAATGAAACTTTCTACTGTGTGTGTGTATTTAAGAAAAATGAACTATGCGTGGTTCATAAACTAATAGATCGTTGGCTAACAGTAAGTGTTTTGTCAGCACTCAAGCAGCCAGTAAATCATGGGAATACTACAAGTATAAATGATGGTGACACGTTGTGAAGTGGGGGATGGCTCCCACAATAGAGATGAAGAATCTGATGAAAGGAGGGCGGTGGAAACCCCTTCAGATATGGATGAAACTGTAAGGATCCTCATGGACGAATTACAGAGTTGCAAGGCCGACAACGAAAGGATGATAAAGGAACAAGAAAAACAAACGTAAATTAATGCAGTCTGGATGCATAGCTTATCCGATATATAGAGGCAGTTGTAGCATGGACCCACAACCAGTCAGGTGGAGCGACGACATACGAAGAGAAGTCAAAGCCCACCTGAGGTACGAAAATGTGGTCCCCTAAGTGGCCACACTAGGAGGAGTACCACGAGAAAGGTCCAACCTAGAGGCAATACACACTCATCGAGAGAGTCCTCTGGAGAGGAAAATGGCAACTCTGAGGGATATTATAGTGGAAAATCTAGTTCACATTCTCAAAGGAAAGGAAAGAAGCAAAAGCATTCCAAAAGTCATGATCCTGAAGAGTTCAAGAAAGTCAAACCACCCTCTTTCAATGGAGAGATTGCGAAAGAGGAAGAGGCGGAAGCTTGGCTGCTTGGTTTGAATAAGTACTTCAAAGTCCATGACTACTCTGAAAAATTGAAGGCTCGAATAACCATCTTCAACCTAAATGGAAAGGATTCCATTTGGAGGGAATACCTTTGGAATGTGAAAGGAATCCATGAGAAGGACTTGTCATGGAAACAATTTGAGAAACACTTCAAGAAGAAGTATACGTCATAGAAATACTTTGATGGGAAGACTAAGGAGTTATATGAACTCAGGCTGGGATATCTCAACATAGAGGAATATGCCAATAAATTTCTTGAGTTGCAGAGGTAAGTACCCTACATAAAGAATAAAAAGGTAAAAGTGCAATGATTTATTAGTGGGTTTCCTCAGACCTACCGGGACAAGATTGAGTTTGACGAGCCAAAGACCTTAGAAGATACTTTCTAGAAGGCAAGGTATTGTTATGAATAGTTCAAGAGTTAGACAGAACCTCGCGAGGACTGAAAGAAGAAAATTAGTTCGGGATTCAAGAAGAAGGGGTTTAAATCCTCAATATTTAATAACTATGGGAAGGGTTCTAGGATGAGCCTTCCTACTAGAAGTGTGTATCAGAAAAATTTCCCCTCCCAGAGTGGAAATAAACCTTTTGGAGAAACCCCAGGAAAGAATGATAACCCAAAGAAAGAACCCTTGAAATGTTGGAGTTGTGGAGAAGAACATCTATTGAGGGGTTGTCCGCACAGACAACAGAACTGTCGGAGATTCTACAATATCCAAGAAGCTACCACAGTCAATGATGTGGATAGGAGCATGCCACGGATTTATGTAGCCCTGGATAATAAACAAGTCAACCACCAAGCCTCAGTGGTGGATATGGAAGATATGATTGCCAACCGTCTAGTTTCTATTTTAATTGAACCTGGTTCTAATTTGAGTTATGCGGCCCCTCAGACTGTTGATAAGTGTAAACTGCAACCAATTAGACTTGTTAAGCCATGTTTGGTACAAATAGCCACTGGAACCAAAAGAAAAGTATCAGAGGTCATACCAGCTTTCCAATTCATTATGTATGGATTGCCCACCCAAGTGACACTTAACATACTTCCCCTAGGATCTTATGACCTGTTGGTTGGTATGGACTGGTTAGCCACTTATAAAACCAAGTTGGAATGTTACCATAAAACTTTGGAGTGTGAAAATGAAGAAGGGGGAAAAATAAATCTCCAAGGGATTCAGAGGCTTGTTTCAGTGAGAGGAATATCAACCCTTCAAATGAAAAAGTATTGCAGAAAGGGATGTTCCTTATATGAAATACAGGTTTTGGAATCTATTGAGGATGAAAAACCAAACCTAGAGGACCACCCCATATTAAGAGATTATATAGATGTGTTTCCAGAAGAGGTTTTGGGTCTACCTCTAAGAAGAGACATTGACTTCTCCATAGAACTTGCACTAGGAGCAGTGTCAGTGTGTAGAATGCCCTATAGTATGAGTACACTAGAGCTAGTTGAGCTCAAGTTACAACTAAAGGAGATGATTGACAAATGATACATATGAACTAGCGTGTCTCCATGGGGAGCACCCGTCTTGTTTGTGAAAAATAAATATGGCACACTCCGACTGTGCATAGACTATAGACAACTCAATAAGACAACCATAAAGAAAAAATATCCCTTACCAAGAATCGATGACTTGTTTGACCAATTAAGGGGTGCTTCCATTTTCTTAAAGATTGACTTAAGGTATGGATACCATCAAGTCTGAATCAAGGATGAAGACATCCACAAACTAGCCTTCAGGACAAGATATGGTCACTATGAATTTGTGGTGGTGCCATTTGGACTAACCAATGCACCCACCACTTTTATGTGCTTGATGAATAATGTACTCAGCAAATTCCTAGACATATTTCTATTGGTTTTAATTGATGATATCGTAATCTACTCCAAGAACATAGAGGAGCATGAATAACATGATAAATTAGTCACTTCAAGTACTAAGAGAGCTTCATCTCTACACTAAGTTTAGAAAGTGTGACTTTTTCAAGAAGCAAGTACAATACTTAGGCCATGTTATTTCTGAAGAAGGAGTGGCAGTTGACCCTGAAAAGATCATATCTATCATGGAATGGACTACCCCAAAGGATGTATCTGATATCAGGTCCTTTATGGGCTTAGCGGGATACTATAGAAGGTTCATAAAAGGATTTTCCAAGATTGGTTGTCCAATCACTGCCCTTTAGAAAAGAGGGTTAAATTCACTTGGACATCAAAATGTGAAGAAAGATTTAAAGAACTGAAATACCATCTAACCCATGCACCTATACTCAAGATTGCATACCCTAATGATGACTTCCTAGTGTGTGCAGATGCCTATAAGGAAGGAATCAGAGGAGTCCTTATGCAAGAAGGGCGTGTAATTTGCTACGAATCCAGAAAATTGAATTAGCATGAAATCAATTATGTGACCCATGATCTAGAGTTGGCTGCCATAGTGCATGCTTTAAAAATGTGGAGGCATTACCTCATGGGTAGGAGATTTGTACTTATGACAGACCATTGTGGGTTGAGGCACCTGTTTGATCAACCAAAACTCAATGCTAGACAAGCTAGGTGGATGGCTCTCCTTAGTGAGTTTGATTTCGAAATCAAACACATTAAAGGAAAGGAAAATAGGGTGGTCGATGCCCTTAGCAGAAGCGTGAAAATGATTCACCTGAAAACGGTAAGAACCTATGAAACAGATGTCAGGGATAGAGTCGGGAATGCACAAGAAACATATGCATTTTTCAAGACTGTGACATCATACCTAAAGCAAGAGCCCACAGGGATAAGGTATGAAGGTTATCAAATGCTTGAGGAAGGCATTCTGGCCTACAAAAACATATTGTATATTCCAAGTTGTGACGACTTGAAGAGGTTCATAATGGATGAACTACATAAGAGACCATATACTGGTCATCCAGGTTATTAGAAAATAATCACAACCCCTAGGAAGCAATTCTATTGGCCTGGATTGAAAAAGGACATAATTGACTATCTACCTAAGTATCTAGAATGCCAACAAGTTAAATCAAAACACTGTCACCCAGCAAGGTTGTTACAGCCTCTACCAATTCTAGAATGGAAATGGGAAACCATCTCCATGGATTTCATCATCGGATTACCGAAATCGGCCAAGCAAAATGATGCCATCATGGTAGTGGTGGACAAACTGAGCAAATTTGCTCACTTCATTCCTATCAAATCACCTTGCAAGGAAATAGATATTGCCAACATTTTCATGAAGGAGATATTCAGACTGTATGACATGCCTAGGGAGATTATATCTGACAGAGACACAAAATTTACTTCAATATTTTGGAAATCCTTAATGGTTGGTTTTGAGACTAAATTGTTGTTTATCACAACCTATCACCGTCAAATAGATGGATAGATACAAAGAGTGAACCAAATATTAGAAGACATGTTAAGGATGCATGTAATGCATCAACCTAAGAAGTGGGAAGACTACCTTCCATTGGTAGAATTTGATTACAACAATGGTTATCAAGAGTCATTGAAGATGAGCCCTTTTGAAGCCCTCTATGGTAGACAGTGAAAGATTCCAAGCAGCTGGATTAATCCAGTGGATAGAATCACAATCAGACTCGGCATTATGAAAGAAATGGAACAACAAGTAATTCAGATTAAGAAAAATCTGAAAATTGTTCAGGATAGATAGAAGAGTTACGCCAACAAAAAGAGAACTCCAAGAGAGTTCAAGACAAGAGACCATGTTTATCTCAGAATTGGACCTAGAAAGAGTTCCTTGAGAATAGGAGCTTGTGCCAAGCTGGCACCTTGGTATTGTGGACCCTTTGAAATCTTAGATAGAGTGGGAATTGTAGCCTATAGGCCAACACTCCCTCCCACAATAAAGGCACATATTGTTTTCCATGTTTCATTATTAAAGAAATATGTACATGATTCTAATCATATAATTGACTGGTTTGTGATTCAGGTGGAGCCAGAGGGAGAATTCCTTCCAGAACCTCAATGCATACTACATAGGAAGGAAACCTTACTCAGGAACATAACCATTTCACAAGTCAAGGTGCACTAGAAACACTTTGGCCCAAATGAGGCTACATGGGAAATGGAGGATGCCATGAAACAAGCATATCCATTTCTATTTACTTATGTATATACAAAGCACATTGACAGATAGAACATTGAGGATGATGTTCCTTTAAGTGGGAGGGGATTGTAACACCCCTGTTTCCCTCGGTTTGTAAATATAATTATATTGGCCAAGAGACTATTGCAAACTTGATATGTGTGAATGTTTGATTTGATGAAACTTTGTATAAAAGGTCAATGAATATAATTTATGTTATTAATAGAAAATGGATAAGTGTTGCATAACTATGGAAAGGGGGGGTTTCCAAGATAGACCAAGAATGTTATGAAAGAGATGGTGAGGGGAACCAGGAATGGTTGAGATAACCCCCACCCAACCAGTACCTTGTTGGATTTAATGGCTCAGAACCAGAACAATCCTCTGACCTCCTCAAGAGTTAATGAGGGGATGGGGCAAAGCATCGATCTGTAAGGATTTTAGACCTGACCACAGATTGGGAATTTGAGCCACACGAAAACTTGTTGAGGAAGGCAAGAAAGGTAGGTGTGGTGGGAAGAGGAAGATTTGCGAAGAGAAGTAGAGAAGAGAGACTAAGCTTTCAAGTTCGAGGAAGAAAGAAGAAATGAACGTGTTTTGGTCGCAGGATGTGGCTATGGGGGTTATGATACAATATGATAAATGAGGGTGTTGAGTGACTGAGGAAGTAATCAGGAAGGCCTCCTTGCTTGGTATAGAGAGAACTCGTTGCCAAGATCTTGTGGGAGGAGGAGAGTAACCTTCATCCCTGACTGTTGCTGAGCCAGAAGAAAGAATTCTCTTTCAGAGCATTGTGGTCTAGATCAGGGGTGGCCAGTGGTAAATCCATTAGGAGTGACTGAGCGTATGGTTGGGTGGAAACATGTACCCCTTTCAGTAGTCGCATCACGTTATCTTGTTCTGATATGTGTTTTCATACTCTATGCATTGAATTGGAATAATGGATGAATGCATGCATTTATACATTTGAGAATGGTTTCTGTATTGAATGATCAATTTATGTGTATGCATTTATCTTCTTGTGAACTTATCCTTCTGATTGATCATCTATATGCCCCAACTTAGCCTTCGAGGTGTCGTGGGACGTAAACCTGTAGGACGACCAAGATAGAAAGTATTGCATCCATCTGGCCCTGTTTGTCTAAAGAGGATATCTTCTTCAGACTCCTTGTTGTGCGACTGAGATATCATGCCAAAGTCCTTAGCAAGTTCACGATGAGGAAAGTTGTGCTTAACTTGCGAGATTTAGAAGGACCCATGTGACCAAGATCTAGGAACCCTATGCTAAGCCTAAGGGAGCCAAGTCCTTCTGGCTTCAAAGCTACGAAAGTCCGGGACTTCAGAGTATTGTCGGCCCTAATAGTCACAAATCCGCTGAAGGCAATTGAGAGTTACGGTTACTTGTAAGGTTGAATAACGATGGGCAATTTCCCTAGTGGTTAGATGAACCTATCTTACCGACTAAACCGGGATCCAACTCCCCATCATGAAGTAGCACAAGCCACCCATCGAGAATGTTTGGGGGTTCCCTTAGCTGTTGGATCTACATCGAGGCAACTTTGGCGGAGTACCACTTCGAGAGAATGGAGATGCCATAGCATCAAACTCCCTGAACGCTGAAGTTACGAAGTCTACCTTTGGGGGAGATCGTCAAGAGCCTCGCCTACCTTCCGATCATTCGGGAGGAGGGACCCGCACACGGTACTTCAACGAAGTCTTGGTTCGGGAGAATGGAGTGGTAGTAAAGCCAAAAACCCCTGAAGGTCAGAGCCGCGAAGTGACCAGGACTGTAGATCTAGGGATCCTTTGAGCTCCTTCCTAGTCATAAGATTTACGATGTAGTCAGCCCGACGTTGACCGCTTCGGAAGGATAGGGGTGTTCAAATGTCAAATCCCCTGAAGGTCGGAGTCGCAAAGTAATGTGGACCATGGGTCTAAAGGATCCTTCGGGATCCCTCTCAGTCGTCTATATACAGGGGATGTGTGGCGCTAGATCCTTTAGTCTGGAGACTAGGCACTCCGGGAGAAAAGAGGATTTTGCATCGAAAAACTCTCAAACGTCGAATCCCTGAAGTAATAAGAGTTGTAGATCTATGGATCTACGTGGCCAGATATCAACTGTGAGATCTGAGAAGTGTTAGAAGGTTGTCAGTCTAGTGTGACGTGGCAAGTCGATGTCACTAGGGTGATGTGGACCCACGATCAATGTGCCACATGTCATCTTGATCTGTGCTTTTCGTAGACCCTATATTCCTATTGGAACGTGACACGTGTCACCCCTAGCCATTCTATGTGTCATCCCCTAGTACGTGCCCGCCTAGCCAAAGTGATTGGTGAAGTGACCGAAACTCCAGGAGTCCGGGACTTCAAGACTCCAGAGGATTTAGAGTGTAGCGTTATAAAGAGACCCAAAAGGCTCGAAGGTCGGAACCACGTGACAAGCTTA
Source organism: Picea mariana (assembly GCA_032191745.1). Taxonomy (NCBI): domain Eukaryota; kingdom Viridiplantae; phylum Streptophyta; class Pinopsida; order Pinales; family Pinaceae; genus Picea; species Picea mariana. The sequence continues at coordinate 32,779 of JASDQU010585841.1, read as the reverse complement.
CAGGACTTCGAGACTTCGAGACTCCGGAAGGTCGCGTGTGTATATAGTAAGGAGGTGTTAAGTGTCGAAGTGTTGAATTTACTGTTGGCCTGCGTTTTAGACGAAGATTGAGTCCAGTCATGGGATCGGACGGTGGATGGACTTCCACCGTGGATGAAGGAACTTGGAGACAATACATGTGAGATGGATTCACGTGGACGCCACATGGCCCTCAACCAATGAATGTCCGAAGAACTTTGGGAAGCCATAATTTGCAACCCAAAGCTCGTATTTGAGCCTGGTAGCAATCATTAGAATGCTACGGGTAAGTAGAAGAGGATGAAGACCTCGAACAGAGAATTTGAGATGTTAAGGAGAGCGAAATTTTGATGCCCCATCCCTAGGAAAGATACTCATGGGTCGGGTATGTTACATATAGTTTCAATCCCACTAATGATGAACTAAAGTATGCCTTGAGGTAGATATGCAACCTATGCCTAATATAATTGATTGTTAATTATGGGTTTGTTTTTTATCTTATATGTAGTTGGAATTATTTATCCATTAATTGAAATATATTATATTAATTGAGAGTGATGATGACGAGGGTGACTTAAAGGAATTGGAGTGTATTGACAACTATTCAACTTATATATTTTTTATTACATTTTTAAATGTTAGCAATTTTTTTTTTTTGTTTGTTTAATGCTATTCTTGTTCTTTTATAATGTTTTTACAGAGTGAGGATGATAAAAGTTCTAAAGATGAAGAGTGCACTCACAACAGTTCAATCAACTTTTGATGTCAAATTCATTTCTTTTCCTTATATGACTACATATGTTTTCATACAATGTTGTATACAAAGTTGACATTTCCTTAGTATGACAATGTACCACTTGTTTACCATAAAAAAAAATTACAAGATCATTTTACGATTTAATTTAAAATCTCATCATCATGTTTATATATACATGGTTTTTTGCTTTAGTCACGGTGTGAAATTGATCGAATGTTAGTGGGGAAGTGTGTTTATATATACATGGTTTTTGCTCTCATGATTAGTATGTTGTGAATTTGACTTATATTAGTTATTAATATGATCAATATTTAAATATTATTAAAATATTAATTACAAAATAATAAGAATAATTAAATAATCAATATTTGATAAAATTAATCGAATAATCAATAATACTTAAAATAATAATAATATTGTCCCCCGAGGTGTAGGACAGTTGGTGACATAGTGTGTTGTTAAGACACTCCGTGATGTTAAAGTCACCGGTTCGAAATCTGCGGGGACAAAAAATCTAGCCATGTTAAGGGTTGGTGTGGCTCAAGCCAGGTGCGATCCCTGGGTGATTTTGACGACTTAGATGCCCCCGAGTCGCGTTTTCTTAAATCACAGGCTAATCCCGCAAGTCACGAACAAATTAACAAAAAAAATAAAATAATAATACTTAATTACATAAAATTATTTAATTAATAATAATTAAATTAATCAAAATAATAAAATCATTAATAATATAATTTTGACACAAATGATATCATCCTGTCACTACAACATAAAACGATTTCAATACTAAACAATAACAACACAATAACAACATTACGTACATAATTATGTCACCAAATTGATGCTAAAACGACATATACATGAAATAATACAACTCTTGGAAAATGAAAATATAATGCAAAAGTTGTGTATTTTGACACCAATACGACGTTAATAAGTTAAATTAAACCATGTTGACAACATGATGCTAAGTGGACTAACAACGATACTGATCCGAAGCATAATGATTTCAAAGCTTTCAAAATAAAACGGATTAACATTTGAATTAACGTGATTGAAAATTTATTTTTTTCATGTTTTTTTCATTTTTAACATTTCACTAACCAAAGTGGTTTTTTTATATAAAAAATAAAATTAAAAAAATAAAACTCATAGTATGAATTAAACTTTTTGAATTTTTCACTTCACCCTCTTAAAGAATAAAAATTCCCAAAAAATAAAACTCACAACAAACTTTTGAATTTTCCACTCTACCTTGCATTACGATTCCTTTTTTCTTTATTTCTTTCTTTTTTGGGAAGAGGCACATTCTTTATTTATATATACAAAAACATTTACATGTACACTAAGATTTTGGTTTGGTTTAAAAAAACCCTTTAGTGCCATATTCAAAATTTACAAATGCGTAGAGTGTGTTCCAACAAAACATAAAAGCCTCGACAATTTCACCATAATGGAGATAATAATAAATAAATAAAACATCTAAATTAGAAATTCTCATAGGAGTAAACCAAAGAGACTTTGTTCTAATATTCATCCTCTGCCAGGGAAATTGGTTGTTGAGGATTGGTTTCAACCTAGCTCTCGTTAGTGTCTTCCTCCTTCCCTTGTTCCTTTCATTCCTCCAACACTTGTTGTAATTGATTTGAATTGGATCCTCATTCAACATATTTTGTAAATTTGTAATAAGTTTTTAATTTATTTTTGTTTTTTTAGTAAAATAGGAAGGGGAAATGAACCAGTGTGATGATTGTTCTTCTAAAGGCATTTCATTAAAGATGAAGGTTGTAGTGAAGAAAGATCAATGGGGAAATCAAAAGAGAATTAGGAAAAAAAGATTGAAGGAGCATAAATAAGAGCTCGAAAGGAAACTTGCTTCAAGTTGATGGATGAAGGAGTCAAGAAGTTTGTCCACACTAAGAGAAGGTGTCCCAAAGCCATGGTTATCTTATAGTGAGTAACAATGCATGAAATTTTTAGCATGCATAGCTTACCCCCTTTGTAATGAAATCTATGAGCATAATAAAATGATTCTAGTTTTATTGTTTTGGTTTTTTGTGTGTAATTTGTTGTGTGGTAGGTTGGCCTACATAATACATTGTTTAATGGAGAAAACCCATCCCAACAACTCTATTTTTCCACCGTTGAACGATTTTGGAGAGGCAAAATCAACGGTTCTAAATCTAGATCTGTTGTAAAAGTTGTTAAATTGGTTTTTCTTTCCCCTGGAAGTCACCTTCTCTCTCACAAAGGCAAATTTTATTTGTTTGACTTGTGTTCTAAAGTGCTGACGCATTGTGGTTTGTTGGGAATTTTTTATTATTACATGGCCAATTTTCCTCATTGATGGGCATCCCAATCAGTCACTAGTTGATCTTAGAATTTGCTAGGTTGTATTTTTTTTAGTTAGGTGTTTTACCCATTGCATGGCCATTTTGTTTATTGCTTGGGTGAATGTTTATTTACCTGGGCGAACCTATTCCTTGTTGGGAAAATTTCTCTCATTCCTGGCTGCATTTTACTTGTTGGTTGGTGTTTCTCATTTGTCTTGTGGCCATAAGCAATCCCCAAGTCGAATTCCTCATAGTTGGGATGAATTTACAATCACCTGGGTGAGTTTATAGACACTTGGACGTTTTTGTTTATTGTTGAGTACCTAAGCTCACCCTTGGATGTTTTCCTTTGATATCGAGTGTCTAAACTCTCCCTCGGGAATTTTTCTCTATTGATGGATGGATTAATTCGTCCACTAAATGTTTCTTTATAATTGGGCATCCTCACTTATCTCACTGGTAAATTAACCTTTTTCCCACAAGTTTTCATGGGATGTAAGAACTTTCTCCATCGAGTGTATAGCTATGGAAGCTACATAAGTTGTTGCTCCAAAAGTTATTGAAGTAGTTTGAAATCTAAATTACACAGACATAGAACTTTATTGATTTATAATAAACATCCTTGTTTCTAAAATGGACATGCTATAAGCATACCATTTACGGATCACTAATCCCTCGATGGAATTTAGTAGGTAGCAATACTTGTCATTAAGTTGGTGCAATGCTTCCAAGATGGTGCTTAGGAAAGGGTTGTTTTTCTTGGAGACTGAGTCCATGTGGTAAGCGAACAATTTCTTTGTGTGCCAATATAGGTTGAGAGTGAGTATCTAGTAGTTTTGTTCTTGAGAATCCTGTGTCTAGGATGGTGGGTTCCATTTCCTTGTCAATTTACTTGCTATTGGTAGTATCTCTTATGGATTGAACCTTTTTTGCAATATTTCGAGGTTTTAGATTATGGCGGCCTTGTGACTATCAATGAATCCCCGTGCTATGAAAAATTATTTAGAGTTAGGCCCTGTTGTACAAGTCCTTTTGGGGGTATCATCCCCACAAGTCCTATGTTTGGGAGACATGCATTTGCCTCTATCTCTTGGTGGGTTTATCTCGATCACTTCCTATCTTTCCTTCTTCAAGTCATTTGCTTCATAGACTAGGACAAGTAGCATGTAATCCATTTTTTCCCCAAATCCATGCACTCCTTCCATTGCAGCTTCCAAAAAACTCCTCAAATTCACCTTATTCCTCTAACACATTCTTGAAAATAGAGCTTAATCAAAAGGCCAATTTTGTTCATTGTGTTAGTGACCATGAGAATGAAACTAACTCTTTGGTAGAGAGCCATAATCCTTTGTAACCCCTACTATGTATTGAATTGTATTCTTCATCATTCCTTGTTGATATTTCATCTAGATGTAGATCCACACTAGAGAGGATCGATCTTCTTCCTTGTATCATCTCTACCCATGCATGGATGTCAAACATACCCACTACAGAGCATTGTAGGGGGTTTATGCTACCACATGTCCTAGTGATTAATGTGATGTATCCCCTCCCTATCACCCCATCCATGGATGTGACATATTCATAATTTGAAGACCATTATCTTGAAGATTCTCCCATTCAAGATTCAAGTCTTCATTTTTCTAGAGAATGCCTTCATTTGCAACTATGTTGGGCACTTTGTTAGCCACTCTTTTGACATGAGATGGTTGGATGGAAAGTATGAGTGAAATGTGTTTTCTTATTATTTCCATGCCAATTTCTAGGTGCCAATTTGTGATTACTTTGTTTGGTGGGACTTCGTTGGTAAATATAGTGATAAATTTTATAAGGCTCTAGGAGTCTCCCTCTACCATTAGGATACCGTAATTGTGGTTTATTAGCAATTGAAGACCATTTTATAGTGCTTGTAGCTTCATTGAGTTGTTGGTTTTAGTGCCATGGTAGTGAGTGAAGATTCTGAGAATTGTGCCTCTATAGTCCCTAAATATTTTTCCAATTCAGATGGGGTTGGGGTTTCCTTTGGAGGCTCCATTAAAGTTTAATTTGATGGAATTGGGAAGAGGAGGAGACCATTTCTTTAAAGGGTTTTCCAATGGCGTGTTTAGTTATCCCTATTTTTGAAGTGAGGACTAATTCCACATTCATAAGGTATTCTATGTTCATGATCCATACATGTGTTTATCTCACTCCCCAATTTAGTAACTTGATTTGTTTCTCTAATATTGATGTCAATGGTTTTCTATTGGATTATGGTATTTTTTTTCTTATCGCAAATGATTCTATGATTGCACTCCTTCTGCATTACCCACAACACAAATCTAGGGAAGAGAATTGAAGACTTGTTGAGAGTGGGGCAGGTGAAGGGGGCTTATCTTGGATTTTCTATGGTAGACAAATTATTTTTTCTGTTTCTGTCAAATTTCCTGAAGATGGTGGATCTTTTTTCCCAAAGAGAGTTTAGTACTATGTATTGATTGAATAGGTGTTTAATTATTTCCTCTACCTAGTCACACATAAAGCACCTAGAAGGGCCTTGAAATCCCCTATGATACAATTTGTCTTAATATACTAGGACCTTTCTTCGATATCCTTATCAAAAGAAGGTGGTTTCCTTTGGCCAAAGTGCTAGATGTTGTATGTTGTCCTAGAGCTTGCTTAATTGATCCTCCATTCAATTTAGATCCAAGAAGTATGCTTATTTTAATGTGTAGCAACCATTGGCCCTCGGTACCCAATGGAGATTTTTTTTTCCTTTTCTAGAGTATAATATATTATCTTGTAAGAGTTCCCATAGTTTGAATTTGTATTCCTCCTCTATCTCTTCTTTCCATTTCGTCATGGTTTTCCGAAGGTGCCAAAATCAATCAAAATATTGGTAGATGAAGTTGTTCATAATCCTCATAAGGTAAAGAGAGATGGCCCAATTCCCAGCTAGCAAGCCCCTCTACTCTTGATGAGAAACTTAATGCATGATTCCTTTATTTACCTACTTAAGGAAAAGAAGCAACTTATTAATATAGGAATCTATCTAACCTAACCCACCCAATGACCTTAATGAACTGATCACTTGTTTGTTGTTGTTATATTGATCTCCCTTCAATTTCTCTTGTGTGTAAGATTGTGAGTTACCAAACTCAACCTAGATGGATGGGTTGTATGTACCCTAGTCCTAGAAGGGATTCTTTTGAATGAGACTCATCATTGGAAGGAATCACTATAGCTCATCACTTTTTCTAAGAACTAGACTCATATAAATGCATCTATCTGCTCAAAGGAAGGGCCTCATTGTTAAGAGATTTACCATGGTCATGGAAGGAAAGGTTGTAAATCAACGACACATAACCTTGATGGAAGGAAATCTACTATCAGGTTTAAATTCTATGTGAAGTCTAATTTCCCTGCCTTTAATGCAATGAGGGTGTTTTTCTTTGTGGGATTCCTCATTGACCACCAAATAGTCCTTGATATAGTGACAATCCTAGTTGGATAACTTATGCTAGATATTATGGAAGTTTTAATCCAAGATAAATTTCAACTATTGCTTCCATACTCTTTCCACATTAGGGTGGAAGTCCATCCTTGACCTCCTAGAAGCTGTGAATATTGACTAAAGATTTATTTTTGCATGCATTGTTCCATTTGATCGATCCTTCTATATTGTTGTCCTATCAGATAAGAGTGTCTTTTATGAAGTTGCAAGAATATCTATCCCTCCAAAATTTCACACATAGTGTCATGTTGTTTCCATTCAACACCATCATATCTTACCTCTTGGAGATTTATTCATGATTCAAATGTCTCTCATCCCTATGTCTCCCATCCTCACAGGGAGGAATACTTGTTCCCAGGTAACTAACACCCATTTTTTCCCTTTCCGCCCTTCCCTAATGGAACATCTTTGCAAGGATTTTATTTCTTTTATGATTTTCTTTAGGGCTACTAGTGCAAAGAAAAATTAAAGGGGAATGGAATGAAGCATTGATTTGATAATGGTGATTTCACTAGTGCGATTGAGATGGCATAAGGTCCAAATATTGGGTTTTTTTTCTAATTTTTCCAACAATTCCCAACACAGTTTTATGGATCTCAAGGCATGGTACACAAATCCCAATGCAAGGCGCCCACTTTGAGTTATGGGTCCAACTTATTTGCAAGCCATTAAGTGATGTACACTTAGTGATTTATCTTAACACAACATAACAATAATGATTATTTTTAATATTTTCCTAAATTTTCCAAGGGTGAACAACATTAACTCTTATACATGTGACAAGTCCTAGGACAATGAGTATTTCCTAAGTCCCTAGGTAAAAAGTAGGTAATGTGATGAATAATTATGGAAGGGGGATGGGAAACACTTCTTGTGATGACCCTTAAAGTCATTTAATATGCTGCATAGGTCTTATTATTTTTCTCAACTAGCTTTTGAGAGATAGGATTTTATAAAAAATATTTTAAGAGGGAGATTTAGCATTGAGTTACATTTACTCGACATTGTTTCTTACTACCCCTTTTTGCCTTTTTCTTTGTGTTCATTTTATTGAAAGAGTCCTTTTTTCTTTAGATATTCATAAACAAGCATGGGACTATGAGAATTTACCTCACAATGAGGTGGAATTGCTCAAGAAACGAAGAAATGAAGAAGGGAAAATGAGGTAAGTACCATGTAAAAACAAATCACAAGAAAGAAAGTTATTGTATGCACATATGAAAATATATATTGCAAAATGAGAAAATCTCCATTACTTGGACAATCAAATCAATGGTCTTCCAAATATATTTTTAATTTATTTCATTAGTTTCTAATATGAAACTATCTTAGGCAATGTTGCAGTGAAAACCTGACCTATCATTGTTGTCATTATGTAGACTAACAAACAATGTGGTCCATCAATAAATATGTGGTGCTTCTTGACTAACGAACAAGGTAGTCCACCAATAAATATGTGGTGTTTCTCGTGCCATATTGATACTGATAGTGACAAGTCCGAGAGAAATTATAGAGGCTTCCTGAGCAATTTCCACTCATGCCCTTATTATTTATTGGACAATCTAGATCAATGCACTTTTTCTATGTGAAGAGGATGGCATGCTGGAACAAAAAAATCCATAATTGGAGGTGTCATATGCAAAGTGAGAGACTGGTGGATTCATTGATGGAATGGGCTTGAGAAGGAGAGAGTGGTTTATTCATTGATGGAAGGGGTGACCCTACTTGGCATTGGCATGGTCTTGATCTGCTAATTTTGTATAGGACTTAACCTACATTGTTGGACATAAATTTTGCATGGGAATCTACCTTTGTCACTGGACATGTAACAAACGACTATGCCATAAATATGCAATAAACATAGGGTAAGCACAAACATTTAATGTAACATTCAATATGTGAATTAATGCAAACCTCAAGTCTAGCATTAATTGACCTCGCCACAATCCAGTGTAAATATATCTTCAGTTTGATAAGTTTATTTCACAAAAATATTCCCTTGTCTTGATACGAGGCTAGATAAGACCTCAAACTTCAAACTTAGGCTGAAAAATGAAATTTCAACGAAAAATTCATTGATTTACGTGCAAGACTAATAAAAAAGTCGTGAATCGATTACTATAGTCCCTACATGCATAATGGCAGGGACTAATAATATCAATATCATAATTAAATTCTACATCCTTAAGACTATGATTTTATATAGGGTTCCTTGCCAATCCATGACACTAAACTTTATTGGAATTCAATAGCATGGTAGCCCATATCCTCCTTTTCACCTAGCCCATTCAACACTTCAAAATAATTTTGTAGCATGGGAGTATGAATCCAATCATCAAGAGTGAAACATCTTGGTATTTTAAGGTGATCTTTAGCCTATGGCTCTCATTAAGAGTGCAACAATAGGATGGTGATTAGGCCCTTCAACATCCCCTCAAGAGGAGATGGCATGCAACTACCTAAGAAAACATTCTTCCATGTGACAAAGGGCACGTTCTTGTTCAGACTAGCCTTAAAACCCCTTGAGTTTTGGTTGACAACACCTTTCAAGAAAGGGAAAAATCATTAGTAACAAAGACAATTTTTTCCTTATTTCTCTAAGGCTTTCCTCAAACTTTCACAATTATTACGATTGAAAAGACACAAATCAATGGTTTTATAGGCCAATGCAATGATAGTGGAATGGATATTGTGTAGATTAGTGATTTTATGCTTCATATATGTAATATGGTGTTAATTGTATGATCTAACCCATGATCAAGTGTCATATTTCATAGATTAGCATGGTGCCTCAAGATCCCGAGATGGGTTGGCTATTAGAGAGGTACATTGACCTTTTCTCCCTATTACATAAATATCCATCAAAGAGGGAGATGAGTAAATTTAGTCACTTGGCCATGGGGAGAGGAAGATTAGTCACAAAACCATAGGGAGATGAACTTTAGTTTCTCGACCATAAGGAGAGACTAACTTTAGTCACTTGACCATCAAGTCTCACAATTTTTCCTAATTACCACTTGCACCCATCCATAATATTTCCATTAGATGAGCCATTTTGTGCCTAGGCCTATAGAACATTAATACCTCGAAGTGTTAAGGAGTCAATGTTGACCAAGAAGGTACAACCCTTGATTATGTGATCAAGGATTTGGCACCTAATATAGGAATTTGGAATATTTATGTATGGAACAAGATGATGTAACACTCTACCCCAAAATTGAATGTACATGAATTATTTCAAAACCTTAGATAGATTATCCTAGGTGTCTAATGGCATATGACTCACAACTTATGAAGATATACACTTAAGGAAATCCCAAATTGCATGGGTAATCCTAAGAGTTCAACCCAAATAAGGCAACACAACTGAGCATCTTGGTTAGGATAGAAGGCTTCTTAAGAATGACATTATACCACTAGGGTGTTGCAATAGATATAAAGGTTGTGATAAATAATGGAAACATAAGGTACTTCTTCTTCAAAATCAAATTAAAGAAAAATAAATAAATTTTCAAGCTATAAATGGTTGTACATTGTCAATCATGTGAGTCCCAAACGTTTTTAACCAAATCCTATATGATAGACTTGGGTGGAATTCAACCAAAAAAATACCCAAATAAGGTGCAATTCAACCTTTGACACATGGCAATTTCAAAATTGCAACAGACTTGTACCTCTAGTTTGAGCTATGATACCACAACTATGACTATGTCCATATTGTATTTTCAAAATTCCTTAAACATAGTCCATTAATTCATTGATACCATGCATAATTATGCCCAAATAGGGCCCTGATACCAATCTGTAACACACCCCATACTCACTTATGGGAATATGTCAATGCAATTAAACCTCTAACATAGAGCAATTTCAAAATTGTAACAGACACCGAACTCTAATCTGAGCTCTGATACCACAACTAAGACTTTGTCCATATCATATTTTTAAAATTCCTTAAACCTCGTCCATTAATTCTTTGATACCATGCATAATTATTCCCAAATAGGGCTCTGATAGCAAACTATATTAATATGCCCTGCATATGTCGATACACTTATGCAATCCTAACATCATGTAATTCAATGAACAAATTATTAATATAGTTTGGTATCACTATATTAAACACATAATAAATACCAAACTATACCAAACATAACAAAATTAAACACATATAAATTCACAATATACATAGCAATGGAAAACACATATAAGCATAACACTTATCTTTTTGTAAAAGACCACCAACTAGATGCATACCTTAAATGTTCCACCCAACCATAAACATTGTTTTTCTATCTCTCTCAACAGCAGGTCACCCCTGAGTTGGGGCTATGACTCCACCAAGGCAAAGACTACCTAAGCCAACTAGGTCTTACAACAACAAAAATGGTGTCTAGTCCAAGGTATGAAACTCCTACAATAATTCCAACCAACAGTCTCTCATTACCTTCAGCCTACACAACCCAAGAAAGTGTACCCCCTTCTCTACACTACAGTCCCTCAAGTTGTCCTACATCCCTTCTAGGGATCCAACACAAGCCAACCCAAAAGTCTCAGGGTTGTGGCTCGAGAAAATCTAGCTGCAATAATGGAGTATCCTTGCACCCTCCAAGCCTCACACACTAGGAAATCCTACCCACATGATTTCTCCCTCCAGGGCTCCAAGGAAACCCAAGGATAAATGAACACCCTAATCCACCAAGGATTCACAGGGTTCAAGACATAATAGGGTCTTTATCTCTCTTGGCTCACCCTCAACATACCTAGATAAAAAATTGCAAACAACAATCATGAGAATCATGGATTTCTCACTAATCCCAAACTTTATATATGCATGCTCTATGTTTTACAAGTGGCAATCAAAGAAATACTCTCCCACCACTTGGGAACTTGTCCCATCACTTAGGAACTTAGGATAAAATCATGAACATGAGGACTTAGGATAATAATATTATAATATTTACTAGGTTTATCCCCTTTCCTTAATCCCTTAGCCCCCTTTCCCTCTCATGGATTCTTAATGATCCGGATTATTTTCGGCACGAAATGAGAGCGGAGATATAATAAAGAAATGCACATAGATATTGCGTATATCCAATAATATAATAGAAATGTATCCGAGATGCAACCATAAACACAGAGATATAGTAATACACGATTTATATTAATGAAAGAAATGTATATGTATAGAGACTGTAAAAATACAGAGTGAAAGACTCGCTAGAATGGTGGCAGCTTATCTCTGAGAAGAGATGTGACGGCTATTCGCATTCACAAGAAGATCATTACAATGAGGCTCTGAAGGAATTTTTACAATAAACAAGAATGTCAAAAACTCTATACATCCAAAAACCTAACCCTAGGAGATGAAGCACCAAAAGTCATGTGGGCCCTGTTTGTGTAAGTGAGTACATCAACTTCCCGGGGTCGTAACTTTTGCATATGATCTTTGTTTTAGGTGTGTGATATCTAGTTGGAAAGGTATTGTCAAGGAGATTCATTTTTAGAGATAAATTATGCCTTTAGATATCATTGAGAACCTTGATCTCGAAAAACCTTTATTTGGGCCCTCAAAGTGGCCCTGGAAGTTAAAAACTGCTAAAAATAGTAAATTGCCAAAATTGCCAGAAAACTGTTTTGAGCGAGTCGAAAAAGGTGGGTGGCCACCGATATCCACCTGGATCGCTTAGCCCCCCATACTCTCTTATCTGACTTGGTTTGCAATTGTGATGTATTTTGTTAATATATATGAGTGTGAATACAATGTACAATGTTATGTTAATTGGCCTTTCAACATGTAGGCTCTCTGGCCTAATATAACACATGCACTTCGACCCAAAACATACATAAACATACACTACATCCTAAAAACCATATTGGTTCACTAGCCTATAAAATATATGTACATATACATTTACAACCTAGGTCAAACTGGGGGTACTACACTAAGGATTTCCACCATTTGATTGAAGTTAAAGATCTAGCCAAAAAATCAATCCACAAGAAAGGAAAATATATGTTGATTAGTGATAGTTAAATTTAGAAACTTCGAAGGAAGCGATCATAAAAGAAGTAAAAAAAAATCCAAGAAAAAAAATGTTAAAAGGAAGATAAAGAACTAAATCTAGATTAAAAAAACTAAATTTAGTCATCTATGATGGCTATCACTACCTTCTTATTGTGACAATTTAGTATCTCTGCAATATAAGTCAATTTTAACTTTATACATATTTTCAATTAAGTCAGTGCAAGATTCATCGCTAAACAATGCACCGAAAATAATATAATGAAAAAAAAAGGGTGTATGTATTCCCATTGAAAAACTTTACACATCACAACTTTATTTAGCCTCCCGACAAATCAAGACCATTTATTTGGTTAGAATATCTAATCTAATCTAATATTAAGGTCAAGACCAAGACCAAGCCAGATACCAAATTGGTGTATGAAACCCTCTTGTTTATTTGGTTAGAATATAACCCAAGCCACAATGGCACCCTTTTTAGATAAAGATAATTTAAATTAAAAAAAATTAGTCCAAGACGATTCCTCATTTTACACACTCGAATGTTTTTTAAATTTTAATTTCTAGCAAAGACACTCCTTTTTTATTATTATAATTATTATTATGTTTTTCAACATTTTTATCATAAATTCGTATGTTTCAATATATTTAAATATGTTAGAATATTTAAGCATATTCTTTAATATTATACCTTTTTAAAACTTTCCACAAACCCAAAATCTTCTTTAAATGTTTTAGAAAATATGGTTAATGTTTAGCTTTTTTTTTTAATAAAATGGTCTTTTCATTAGTAACATAGTTAACAAGGCTACGTGGCAGCGTAGTCCCTGCCAACGAGGTTAGAAAGCAAATTGTGGAAAATGGGGTCGAATTGTAAATGATGGAAATGTTGTGTGCAACATGTATATCATGGAACATGGGGCAAAAGTAAATGATACTTGGCATGTAGAGCACCATTTATTTTTTGAAAGTATATAACAAACTACAAATTTGTTGACAGTGGAAGAAAAAATTTGGAAATTTAAATTCATTTTCCATATGGAGTGGTGAAAGATAAAAATGTATGAAGACATAAATTTAAAAGAAGATACGAAAACAATTTTATTTGAAATATGTAAAAATATAAAAGTTTGTTACATACTACTGGAAATTTTTAAATGTATATGACGGAAATGTTGTATGCAATATGTATATCATGGAACATGGGGCATAAGTAAATGGCCCTTGGCATGTAGAGCACCATTTATTTTGAAATATATAAAATACAAAAGTTTGTTACATATAAAAATTTAAATGCATTTGTCAACATGGGGCATAAGTAAATGACGCTTGGTATGTAGAGCACCATTTATTTTGAAATATATATAAAAAATAAAAGTCTGTTACATATAAAATTTTAAATGCATTTGTCATATAGACTGGTGAAAGATAAAAATGTATGAAGACATAAATTTAAAAGGAGATAAGAAAACAATTTTATTTGAAGTATGTCAAAAAATAAAAGTTTGTTACATACTACTGGAAATTTTGAAATATACAAAAAAATTAAAGTCTGTTACATATTAATCGAAATTTCAATGCATTTGTCATGTAGATTGGGATTGGGGCTTCCTCGGACCATTACAGAAATATGTACAAGAAACAAGACTGTAGAAAGAAGATAGAGTGCAATACCTGCAAAAAAGATAAATTGAAAGGTATAAGTGTTTGCCTACACATCTCTATTTAATAAAGTGGAATAAATGGGTTGATAAAAAAAGCAAGATGCGATCAGTAGACTTACAATGATGGTACATATGAGCCCTTTGGATATTTGCTTGCAGCTGTCATTTCATTGATGTCGCCGATGGTTGCGATTTCAATGATTTTGTCGATGGCTGCTGGAATCCTGGCAACTATTGGTTGCCTTTTGTCAGTGGCATTGCCTTTCGATCCATTCTTGAATGTATCTTCTCATTGGGGCGACGTTGATCTCATTCCATATTTTTATGTTGAAAAGATCATTTTCTAATTCTTGGAAGTCGATAGAAAGATTACAAAGAGCCTGATGAATTTCCTCATTCTGTACTGAATATTTGACTAGCCAGTCGTCGACGTGAGCTTGATCAAATTGAAGTATGTTGTAAAATTTTTCCAAAGACAAGGCCTTAAACATAGCAACATGTTTATCGAACTCTTTCCTGGTTAAGGGAAAGGAGTTTGCGATTAAGTCGAGGTCTTAGAAGTCATTTTTTTTTCCGGCTAAGTCTATTCTTGACAGCCTTGTAAATAATTTATCTTTCTTCAATATGGCTTGTTCACATGACTGAAAAATGAGATGCAGGTTCTTCACTTTTTCTTTCCAACATGCATTCAGTTGACCAATCTAGTTTTTGGATGGAAGATCTTGTTCTCTTCTTTTTGTTTTTGTCATATTGTTGACAATGGTGCCAAAAGGAAGGACAGTTTTTAGAAAGAAATTTTCTTCATCTTTTAACTCTGCCTACAAATTTTCGAGCAAACTATGTGCCTTGGTTCCAAGGTAAGTGATGGTTTGTGATGTTTTCCACGCCTCGGTAACTAGTTCCATTCTTTTCTTGATATTATTCTCCACATATCCTCTACACGATGCGAGCAGGGTGGAGGATGATTTTACCTTGGCTGCAGGGGTGGCAAGCATGGCTATTGCCAAATGATTGACACGCAATGGCATAGGAATGAAAGCCTCCTCCAATTCCTTGACTCAGTCCTTCAGTCTGGCATTCTCGGTATCGATGCCTCCAATGGAATCATGAAGTTCTTCTCCACTCACGGTGTGAAGTTGACAGATTTGGGACGACCACATGTTGGCAAGGGAAACCTCTGAAAGAGATTTTCCTTTCTTATTTTTAACATATTTTTTTCTCAATTATCAATTTTTTGGACTGGCTATGAAAAACAACACTCTGGAACACGAAGGATTCATCTTCGTCAAAATTTTTGGTAACGGATATGTCCGTTAGATGACTATGATGGATGTCATCTCCATGCTAATCAAGGAAGCGGAGCATGCTATCCAGTTCAGTGTCAAGTTCTATGTTCTCACTCTTAATTTTCGGCTCTTCTGCCTGCCCCACATTTTTTTTCTCTTCTTCTCTACTGGAAGCTTGTGAGAACTATAAATTTTACAGTGAGGAGGGTTGTTATCTCCTCTTCCGTTTGAAGAAATTTTAGTTTCTTTGTTGTTGTGGTGGGTCATTGGAGCGATGCTCTGAGATGTCGTAATTTTTGGAGTGTTATTTGTCTATTGAACACTCTTGTCACTGGGGCCTTTCCCTTGTTGTGTGTACAATTTAGTGAAGCTTTGCACGATGTCCACATTGTCGGTATCAGAGGCAGGAGTGTTTTCGCCACTGTCTTTGTTTTCGAGTAGGTGTTTTTTTTTAAAACAATCGTCGACGCCAATTGTTTGTAAATGTTGTCGAAAAATATTATAGGGGTTGAACCCTCTTATGATTTCATCACATATCAGTTTGGAGATGTTAGAATGCACTATGAACTCGTCAATTTTATTGACGTTTTTCAACACGAAATGCCCTACTTTCCAAGGTAGAGGAATGAACTGTTTTTTTATTCTTCTTTTGCAACAGATGCAACCAGTAATTGTATTGTCATGCTACTTCAACAACAAACATTCTGTCTGTAATGTGACATGGAAGAAGAGTAGGTTTTTCCATGGAGACAAAAT
Source organism: Picea mariana (assembly GCA_032191745.1). Lineage (NCBI taxonomy): Eukaryota > Viridiplantae > Streptophyta > Pinopsida > Pinales > Pinaceae > Picea > Picea mariana. Next base: position 16,447 of record JASDQU010585841.1, on the reverse strand, counting down.
TTCTTATGACAGTGTAATTATCCAAATGTTCGAGTGTCCCCTTCCCGTCCAAAAAAACTGGTTTCATGTTCAGATATGCGGGGAGCATCTTCTCCTAACAACAAAACTTTGAAAATAGAGACGAAGCTATTAAAAACTTCATAGAAGCAATGGGAAGCCTTATGCTTCCACAAGGCCTGGTACCAGAACGTTACTGGGTGGAATTCACAGTTGACATTCTTGGAGAGAGATAGTTGTGGAAACCGACAAGAATGCGCTATTGAAAAAACTAAATAGGACGACATATAAAATTTATTTTCCCTTTTGAAGCTTGATAATTGGGAAAAGATTTCATGGGAAATTAACTTACCCCAATAAAAAATGGCTTGTTCATTGACTGTGAAATACAAAATATAAAGAGTCATCTAGGAAACAGTTGTTGTGGACTCGTGTCCCATTATTCTTGTAAACAGCCAGGCGATTTTGTGAAATGGATTTCTAAATGAACTAACCTGCAAGCTTGTAATATCTTCAGGAACTAGAAGCGGGTTTTCCAATAAATGGTGCAAGAGGTCCAACCCATTATTATGCTTTTCTAGGAACTGTTTGCAATATTCTCCTTTGAGTGTCAATGTTGGTTCCGACAATCTTAGCATCTGGCAGAAGACCTGAGGTGACAAAGAAACAAAAGAGCGGTCCTGTAGTGGAATAATTATTTTGTCTGAAATAAATTTATCAGCGCACCAAGAGACCAGGTCCTTACAGTGAAAAACCTCAGGGACACAACCTGCACAAGCAATTCCAGAGGTCCAATTTACTTGGTTCTTTGCGGCAAAGGTTGAGTAATAAGAATATGCCCTGGACCACTGGAAGTTCTGGTCCTCGTGCCCGAAGATGTTCACTGTATCTCCATAGAACAACTATCGAGTTGATGCCATAGGTTTATGAGAATGTTGGTTTTCTCCAGATGGTGGTTGAAATGAATAGTTAGAGTCAATAATGTAACTCTCCGCTAAATCTTGGTTAAATTATTATGAATGGGAAAGCTCCTCGATCCTTTCGTTGATTAATGAAAATCTATATGGGTGGTGCATGATGAATTGTTAGTAGTAAATCTTACTAATTGCATATTTAGAAATGCGAAGGTGGCGGGTACGACGAAGAGAAATTAAGGATTGGAGGTTTCGTGAATGTGCCAAGGCCATGACGTGTGAACGACATTTCATAATTTTGAAATCAGCACTTGGAAGGGATAATATAACCCCCTGCAAATCTTGTTTTAATGCACATTAATAGGGGATATCCTCAATCCTTTCACCCATCAATGGCAATCTATATGGTTCCTACATGATGAGTTGTTACAATTAAATGCCAGTAATTGCATATTTAGAAACAAGATATGTACATATATATATATATATATAACTATTTTTTTTCTTTTATTATAGACAAGTGTGAAGGTGACAGAGACAGGGAAGAGAAAGGAAAGAATGGAAAGGTCTCAAAAGTAGTCGAACAGTATTCAAAAAAGGTTACGGGGATACTCAGGAGAGGCGAGTGTTCCACGGTCAAATTTATGTATCGAAATTTTTTACTGCAAAACATGTAAAACATAAGAGATCATGATGGGGAATTTCAGTGGCTGGTTTGTATATTTGTGGAATTTCGACAAAATGGCTAAGTATGGAATAGGGAAACGGTCAGGCAGACTCGTTCTTGGAAGCAAGGATTGAATTTTTCGTGAAGGGACCAACTCAACGACGCGCAAATGACATTCCATGATGTTTGGAATTAGCGCTTTCTAATTGCATGCCTAGAAATAAGATATTATATATAATTGGTAATTTCTAATTGAAAAGGGGCGTGGACATAGGAAACAGCGACTAAGAATTGAATATTTCTTCAACTCGCCAAACTGGCGATCTGCCAAAGAAATTCGAAGAAATGGTGAAGAATGGAAAGCGGACAAACGAGCTTCAAAATGGAGTGACAATAGTTCCACAGAAGACGTGAGGACCCGATGGTTAAATTGTATTTCTCGGAAGTTTTTAGTGCAAAATGTATACCACGGAAGAGGGCATGATAGGTGGAGTTTAATACGGAATAGGGTATGATCTGGGTCCAGTTGTAAATTTGTATATCGCGGAAGTGACGGTACTGTTTGCAGGCCATGGAACAACAAAAGTCCAATCTAGAGTCCGGCTATCGAGAATTCACGATCGGAGAAGTGTGTTTGTCTGTCAATTTGTCTATCACGGAACTCTGAGACATTTTATTAGCCAGCCAGCCTGCATGTCCAACTGTCAATTTGTATAGTGCAAAACTATGGGTGTTGTTTGTAGGACACGAAACTATACATGAAATTATTTCGCCTTTAATATAGCATATATGGTGCAAATGTGGTATGGATTGTTTTAGCACTTTTCCATCTATAAACAAAGGAAATCTTGAGCTCGCCAGCCTTGGAGCCCATGTGTCAATTTGTATATCGCGGAGGTTTGAATGTTGTTTGGAGGTCACAAAAAATTAGAAGTGCAATGTTGAGCCAGCCAGCGCGCAAGTCTGCCTATCAATTTGTATATGGCAGAACTCTAGGTGGTACTTGTAGGAGATAGAACAATAGAGGGCCTATTTAAAGAAAGGGGAAGTGCTCATTGGAAACACGTGAATCCGCCAAGCCGTGCAATAAGGCATTTTCAGAAGAAAAAAAATGATTAAGTAACCAAGAAGAGAAACTACAGGGAATAAAAGAGTGGGAAAATAGGAAGGTGGAGGGCAATTTTTGTAAGCGTGAATAGGTTTCAAAGAAGCCCCATTGTTGCAAAACCATCATTTTATACTAATTGTCAGCAAATGCATTGTTGAACATTATATTTTATTGCAACCTATGTGTGTAAGTATGTTCTTGATACATTCTTCCATGACTGTAACATATTAACTTAACTATTAAACTTCATTTTCTACTAATTGCCAGCAAATGCTTTGTTGGAGATTAGATTTTATTGGAACGTGTGGGTGTAACTGTGTTCTTGATACATTCTTCTATGACTGTAACATATTAACTTAAGTATTAAACTTCTTGCATTATGGGTTGTTAGAATTAAAACTTAATAACTACATGTCTAGAAACAAGAATGACTATTTTGCTGCAAGATTGTACATTGGTATTGCTATGTTCTATCTGCATTATGAATAGAATTGAACGTTGGTTTGAAACTGTGTGTAATCCATTTTTTGTTTGCATAAAAGGCTGGTGGATTGACACAGTACATTTTCATATAATTGTTACATGTTCCATATTAGAAAAAAATAACCTAAGTAAACACAATATCCAAGAACTACGAGAGAATCGAACCATGCCAATGAGAACAGGCGTTAAATCTAGAAAACAAGCAGCAACAAAGACTCAAAGGCAATTTTTTTTAATAGAAAATCCATTTAAAAAAATAAGAAAAAACTGAGTATTGTACATCTATCCTTAGAAATTGGACCCAGTTCTTTGGGACAAAACATTGAACGTATCTGCCACAAACACGGGCATGGGATCCGCAGTATGCAGGATCCTTGCAATTTTCTCCTCGATGAATCATCCTATGGTGAAATTGATAGTTAAGCTTCCCGTGAGGAAGAAGATGAAAAACGTTGCAGGGAAAATGGAATAGCACTTAACTGAAACCGCCTCTCCATAGTCGAAAAAAATTCAGGGACACAGGTTGCACGTGAAATTTCAGAGGCCCAAATTAGTCCATTCTGGGTGGAAGGAGATGACTAGTAGAAAAATTCCTTGCAGCAGTGAGAGTTTTGGACCTGATTCTCGAAGATGTTAATTGTATATCTAGAGAACAAGATAATAGTCCCACAAGTGAATAATTTTTGGGCTTGAAATATATCTCTAGGAGCATCAACATATCATTTCTTTATAGTGAAACTCTTCCGCCCATAACAGACTAATTTGGAACTCTGGAATTCCTAATTTCGCGTTGCAAAGCAGCTATTGCGTTCAACGTCGGTTTCTTTTCTGAAACTCCTTTTTGTGTTGTCAGGACCGCCATCACTGAGCTGGGAAGTTCCATCCATTATGGTTGATTTCAATTTGGGTGCAGGAGTGGGAAGAGTCTCTGCATTGCCATCATCCATTTTTGTATCATCGACCATCAGATCATCTTCTTCTGGCTCATAAACCATGACATCAACCTCTACGCCAGCCATGAATGCAACTGGCCAGGTTCTCTGTGTAGGCATGGTTGCCTTGGAATTTTTTGGCTTGAAATATATCTCTCAGTGTACCAAGGGGACATCTCCTTTTTTGCTCCTGGGCGGAGGGAGATGAGAAGTAAGACTATGCCTTGGAATAGTGGAACCTCTGGCCATTATGCCTGAATTTTTTTACTGTATCTGGACAAAACTGTTGCCACAAGTTAACAACAATTTTCGTTTTCTCGAGATGATGTTTGAAATGAAAATCGGGGAGGGATAATATAGCCCTCCACAAATTATGGTTTAATGCGTATTAATGGAATATCTCCTCGAGCCTTTCATTGTTCAATGACAATCTCCAGGGTTCACGTAGAATGAGTTGTCACCATTACAGCTCACTAATTGCATAATTAGAAAAAAGTGCGAAGGTCGCGGTGACAACGAAGATAGATTAAGAATTAGGAATTTATTAAAGGCGCCAACCCGTCGGTGCACAAAAAAAGATTGCATCATGTTTGAAATGAATACTTGGAAAGGATAACATACTTCTGCGCAAATCTTAGTTTAATTCGTAGTAATGGCAAATCTTCTCCGGTTTTTCGGACATTAATGACAATCTTAACGGTTCCTGCAGGATGAACTACTAGCATTAAAGCTTAATTATTTCATATCTGGAAACAAGTACGAAGGCATCAGTGATGGAAAATTGCGACGAAGCATTATACATTTCATGCACCCGCCAACCCACAAAACCGATTCCAAGAAATACCTAAGTATGAAAGAGGTCGGGTGGGTTACAAAAGAAAAAGGGTAGAAGATATACCCAGGAGACATGAAGGGCTGATGTTCATATTGCATCTCAGTGACAGATATCAGCCATCAATTTGTATGTCGCTGAAGCGCAATGGCGAGAGGGAAATTTGTATATTGTTGAACTTCAGGTTCTGTATACAAAAGCATGAGAGATTGGGAAAAAGGACCAAGTAAACAGAAAGCAAAAGCATATGAGATGAAGGGGGGTTTGTTTTCTAATTTTTAAATCATTGAAGTCTGTGTGCTAGTCTCACGTGGCAGAACAATGGAAACAAAATGTTAAACCCGCCTATGCAGGAACTCGCGATTCAAAAAGGGAAAGCAAAGATAAAAAAGAAACTAGAAATTTTCCAAAAAATGAGTAATACACACTAAATATGTACTATAAAGTATGAACATGAGATGTTATAGAGCATGTACGGATCCCACATTCCATACTTGGCCACTTTTTGGATCACGGGTTCTCAGACTGGCGGGCTCTAAATTGGGCATCCGTTGTTCTGTGGCCTACAAATAGCATAAAAAATTCTGCAATATACAAATTGGCCAGTGGACCTATGGGCTAGCTCGGTCAACATTGCACTACTTTTGTTCCGTGTCATACAAACAGTACTCGGAGTTTTGTGATATACAAATTGAAAGACGGACTCTAGGGCTTACGGCATTGAGAGTGCAATTGTTTACGAATGCTAATCCTTATTAAGTATTTAACATTATCTAAAAACATTGTTTTGAATACTAAATTATTAATATTAAATATTGATATTGTACACTTTAATTAGACAAGGAGGTTTGTACAATATGAAATGGGGAAGTCGTCAGTCGGTCAAGCTGGTGATATAAAAGTAAGTGAAATCTGAATACGTGAATCCACCAACTTCCTTACAAATAAATTTTCTGAAAAAAATGAGTAATACATAAAATCTACTTTTAGAAAGTACAGACATGAGATTTTATAGAGCATGTACTATTCCCGCATTCCATACTTAAGCCAATATTTGGATCGCGGGTTCTCAGGTTGGCGGGCTCAAAACTGGGCCTCTATTGTTCTGTGACCTACAAATAGCACCCAAGAGTTCCGCAATATACAAATTGACAGGTGGACTTGCCGCTTGGCTCGCTCAACATTGCATTTATATTGTTCTGTGTCGTTCAAACAACACTCAGAGTTATGCCATATACAAATTCACAGATAGACTCCAGGGCTGGCAGGCTCAACCTTGCGATTGTTTACGGATGGTGATCCCTATCAACTATCTAACACTACCTAAAAATATTATTTTCAATACTAAAGTATTAATATCAAATATTTATGTTGTACAATTTAATTACATAAAATTATAAAAGGATGCGAAATATCTTGTTTCAAAGAAAAAATCGCGTATTCGGAAACTTGCGTTCCAAAATTTTGTATAATATGAAACAGGCAAGAGGTCGGTCGAGCTACTTTTATAAAAATGGGTGGAAATTTGGACACATGTATCCATCGAGTTCCGCACCTAGAAAATTTCACAAGAAACGAGTTATACAAACCAAATATGTATTTTTATAAAGTATGGGCATGAGATTTTATAGAGCATGTATGCAACCCTAATTCCATACTTAGCCACTTTTTGGATTGCGGGTTCTCAGGCTGGCGGGCTCAAAATTGGGCCTCTGTTGTTTCGTGCCCTACAAATAGCACCCAGAGTTCTGCGATATACAAATTGACAAGCGAACTTGCGGACTATTGGAATTTTAAGGGCCTCGTGTCAATGTATTAGCACAATTGGACCTGGGCCAGTTTATATTTGTTTCTTACAATATCAAATGGAGAAGCGGTTGATCGGGATAGTTATATTAAAGTAATTGAAATATGAAGTCGTGAATCCCCCAACTTCAGTAGCTAGAAGTTTTCCAAAAAATGAGTAATACATATTAAGTATGTACTCTTATAAGGTATGGACATGAGGTTTTTATAGATCTTGCACGGATCCCGCATTCCATACTTGGCCACTTTTTCAATCATGGGTTCTTGGTCTGGCGAGATCAAAACTGGGCCTCTATTGGTCTATATCCTACAAATAGCACCCAGAGTCCCGCAATATACAAATTGACAGGCGAACTTGCGGACTAGCTCGCTCAACATCACAGTTCTATTGTTTTGTGTCTTTTAAATAACATTCGGAGGAAACGAGTAATACATACTAAAGACGTACTTCTAAAAACTATGGACATGAGATTTTATAGAGCATGTACGGATCCCTCATTGAATACTTAGTCATTATTTGGATCGCTGGTTCTCGGCCTGGCGGGTTCAAAATTGGGCCTCTGTTGTTCTGTGCCCTACAAATAGCACCCACATTTCCGCGATATACAAATTGACAAGCGGACTTGCGAGCTATTTGAATTTTAAGGCCCCCGTGTTGATGTGATAACACAATTGGACTTGGGCCACTTTATATTCATTTATTACAATATAAAATGGGGAAGCGGTCGGTCGGGTTGGTGATATAAAAGTAAGTGAAATCTGAAGTCGTGAATCCGCCAACTTCCGCACCTACAAGTTTTCCAAAAAATGAGTAATGCATACTAAGTATGTACTCTTATAAAGTATGGACATAAAATTTTTATAGATCATGTACGGATCTCGCATTCCATACTTAGCCACTTTTTAGATTGCGGGTTCTCAGGATGAGGGGCTAAAAATTGGGCCTCTATTGTTTCGCACCCTACAAATAGCACCCACAATTCCGTGATATACAAATTGACAAGCGAACCTGCGAGCTGGTTGGCTCAACATTTCACTTCTATTGTTCTTTGTCCTCCAAACAACACTCAAAGTTCTACGATATACAAATTTACAGATGGAATCCATGGCTGGCGGGTTCAAGATTGCCATTTTTTACGGATGGTAATCCCTATCAACTATCTAACATGATCTAAAAACATTATTTTCAACACTAAATTATTAATATTAAATATTGATATTGCAAAATTTAATTAGATAAGAAAGTTTGTACAATTTGGTCGGGCTAGTGATATAAAAGTAAGTGGAAATCTGAACACGTGCATCCGCCAACTTCCACACCTATAAATTTTTCGACAAATGAGCAATACATAGTAAACATGTACTTTTATAAAGTATGGACATGAGATTTTATAGAGCATGCACAGATCCTTCATTCCATACTTAGCCACTTTTTGGATCGCGAGTTCTCGGCCTGGTGGGCTAAAAATTGAGCCTCTATTGTTTTGTGTCCTACAAATAGCACCCATACTTCCACGATATACAAATTAACAGGTGGACTTGCGGGCTCTCTGGCTCAACATTGCACTTCTATTGTCCTGTGTCCTCCAAACAACACTCGGAGTTCTGCGACATACAAATTGACAGAAGGACTCCAGGACTAGCGAGCTCAAGATTTCGATTGTTTACAGATGGTCATCCTATCAAACATTATCTAAAAACATTATTTTCAAATACTAAATTATTAATATTAAATATTGATATTGTACAATTGAATTACATAAAATTATCAAAGGATGTTAAATCGCTTATTTTTTAAAAAATGAAGGAAACAAAAGAAAGTTTTTTAAAATTCTATCACCGCAAGCATAACAATGACCAATTTGAATTTTAAGGGCCTCTTGTTGATATGATAGCACAATTTCACTTCACGCAATATATATTCGTTGATTTCAAATTATTCCGGGAGATTAAGTTTACCAAGTTCATCGATTAAGCAAAAATGCTAAAACAACAACCAATTTGAATTTTAAGGGCCTCTTGTTGATATAATAGCACAATTGCACTTCGCACAGTATATATTCGTTGATTTCAAATTATTCCAGGAGATTAATTTTACCAAGTTCATCGATCAAGGAAAACTGCTAAAACAAGCCACATACTACATTTGCATCACAACGCCATAGAAATTATCACGCGGATTTGCGAGCTAGCTGGCTAAAAAATTCAATTCTATTGTTCCATGTCCTCCAAACAACAGTCAGAGTTCCACGATATACAAATTTACATACTAATCACACAACCAAGAACAAACTAAACTTCAAACAGGCCACAAGCAAGCTCCCACAAGGTTCCATAGAGCAGGACGCATCCACCTTTGCACCAAACAATTTGATATACAAAGAAAAGACGTCGCCGCATTCGTTTGATCTTGCATCTGGTATATGTTCCCAATAGAAAATAACTAGGGCCATGGGATATATGGGGTTTGTTGCCATGCTTCCCATTTTTTGGACT
>JASDQU010585840.1:97160-119728 GCA_032191745.1 Picea mariana | reverse complement strand
AGATGAACATTTATTTGCAGTATCTTCTCACTCACCTTGGTATGTAGACATTGCTAATTACTTGGTTGCAGGGAAGGTACCTCCACATCTATCCCGAAGAGAAAGAAGGAAAATAATTCAGAAGAGTGATCGGTATAGTTGGATAGAGGGATACCTTTTCTACACAGGCCTGGATCAAGAAATCAGACGATGTGTGAGGGATGATGAAGTTTATGATCTGCTCAAAGATTTCCATGATGGCCCTTGTGGGGGTCATTTTGCTAATAAAAGGACTGGACATAAAATTTTAAGGATGGGCTATTTTTGGCCCACCATATTTCAAGATGCCAAGAAGTATGTCGAGGCCTGTGACAGTTGCCAACGAATGGGTCAGCCAAATCATAGGGATGAGATGCCTCTTCAGCCTCAAGTAGTGTTAGAGCCTTTTAAGAGATGGGCCATGGACTTTGTAGGGCCCATTAACCCACCTTCTAATTAGAAAGTTTATATATTGGTCTGTACAGATTACATGACCAAGTGGGTGGAGGAAAAATCACTCATCAGGGCCTTAGAAGAAGCTGTCTTAGCATTCTTGTTTGAAGATATATTTGTTAGGTTTGGCATTCCCAGAGAATTAATAACTGATGGAGGACCCCCTTTCACATCACATAAGTTTGAAGCCCTACTCAGTCAATATCATGTTTTACATAGAACAACTTCTCCATACCATCCACAAGGTAATGGCCAAGTAGAAAGTACCAACAAAGTCATCGAAGCTATTCTTAATAAGACAGTGAGAGAACATCATAGGGATTGGTTTGACAGATTGCATGAAGCTCTATGGGCTTATCGAACTACTTGGGGGAACACAATTGGTTTTTCTCCTTATGAGCTTGTATATGGAAAAAGCCCTATTTTTCCCATTGAATTCAAAATCAAAACTTTAAGAACTACATCAATAGTCAACCTCGACTTGAATATGGAACATAAGGCCAGACTGCAACAACTCAATGAGCTTGATGAAAAGCGTTTGGATGCTATTCATCAAACCACAGTGATTCAACAACAGAGAAAAAATGGCATGACCGAGTAATCAAGAAGAAATTATTCCAAATAGGGGATTGGGCTCTGTTGTATGATTCATGCTTTAAAGAATTTTAGGGTAAGATGCGTACACGATGGCTTGGACCTTATGAGGTAGACACTGTTTTTCCCAATGGGACAGTCAGGTTAATTACTATTGATGGATCCAATACACAGTTATATGCAAATGGTCATCGCTTGTGCTTGTATCAACGTCCACTTTCCAAGGAAGAATTTAAATTGAGATGTACCACTAATACATATTACTAATATTTAAAGGGAACGGAGCCTGCTCCTTCCCCTTCTGAACTTTAGGACATTTTGCTTTCAAATAAAATCTTGTATATAAATAAGTTGTGCAACTTTGAAATTTTCTGATTTTGCTTCACGCATTTCATTTCTCTATTTTTCTTTTTTCTAATAAATTCAATATCAGGCAATTGCTTGTGTGCATATAAACTAAAGAACAACAAGGTAGATTATAGTGGAAGAAGCCAAATGATTAGTTTTTGGAAGTTGACAAACTTCCTAAAAACTAAGTATTTCTGTGTTCGTGCCGATTTCCATGCTATTACACCCTTTGGCCGATTTACATGTTGTTACACCTTTTGGCTGATTTCCATGTTGTTACACCCTTTGGTTGATTTACATGCTATTACACCCTTTTGGCCGATTTCCATGCTGTTACACCCTTTTGGCCGATTTCCATGTTGTTACACCCTTTGGTCGATTTACATACTGTTACACCCTTTTGGCCGATTTGCATGCTTTACACCTGTTCCCGACTATTTTGCCTTGCATGCAGTTACACCTAATGCCACAATTCCATCCAAACTATTTGCTGATACACCTACTGCTATAATTCCTTTTGGCTATTTTCTTAGCATTTTTGCCATTTCTACATATGGCAACATTGCTGTTTTGTTAAGATTTCCGCCATTTTTCAAAAAAATTACTTTATGCTCTCTCTGCCCCACAAGGGCCACTTCATCATTACTTAACTCCACATCCACAACTTTCTAAACTATTCAACCACATAAAGGACTCCACTTATGCTCCACTTGTCATATCATCATTTCTCACGTTTGAGAGCCATCTCTCATTATTACAACCATTCCACACAGATCAAATGGCGGTTGGATAGTGCAGTTACTTGGACAGATCGATTCGTGCGGTAAGTTATGAGGTACGATTACTAAACCTACATGTCCAAGTGATGTAAGATATGAAAGCAAGTTTCAATGCCTATTTTTCGGTTTTCCTAAATTCGTTGTACCCTGAACCAATCAAATTAGTTGGGGGGGGGAAAAGACATCCATGCCGACATACTCTCAAAATCTCATTTTATAAACACCTCCGCCACCTTTTCGACCACGCTTATTTTCGTTGGGATACTTTGTTCTTTATGCAATCCTCATTCGAACTTGCTGTGACTCTGGTGAGGTTCTGGTTTCTCCTCCTTTGTGTCTGTTAAGACTCCAAACGACATCATGGGAGGATCAGCTGTGAGATATGAGCCGGAAAATCTGGATGCGTTGCTGCTACACCCAGATGTTTACCAAATTTTTCTACAGGCCAGATGAATTCCTTATTTCAAGAAGCTGCAGAGGTTCAACAAAGCAGAGGTATTGGAGTTCATCCAGAACTTTACAGAAGGGTATTCAATAGTGAACAGAGTGATAATTCTAGTGACAGAGGAATCTGTGGCTGCCGTTACAGGATTGCCCATAATAAGAAACAGGTGGTTTAGTGGAAAAACACATCTTCCCAAAGCAGAGCAGGATTTTCTCGTGAATGATGAGTGTGTGTAGACAAAGGGCCACGATGTCGATGTCAATTCCTTACCAGCACCCTGGGGGGAAGTCGCCGAATTTATCGAAAGGTACATTACCTATGAAGGTCGATACCAAGTTGTTTATTTTTTTGACTTTATCATACTATCCCATTTGAGACATCATAAATTAATCAACATGCCTTATTATATTCTTCAGTCTTTGCATAATATGGCTCAGTTCGTCAAACGATCCAAGTACCCCATGAATTGTCTTTCCAATAATAGACTCATAGGCTTGTTGATTCATAGAGGAATGGGAATCCCTCATGACCCATTACTTGAAGTGCCTGTTCCATCTACTGTCCCTGCTGCCATAGCCAACCCTGAACAACCCATTTTTGCGCCTGCTGTTACAGCCAACCCTGAACAACCCATTTCTGTGGCTGTTGTTACAGCCAACCCAGACCAGTCAACCGCTGTGCTTGCTGTTACAAACAACACAAAACAGTCAAATCCTATGCCCTCAACTGCACCAATAGTTAAAACCTCGACTGTAATTCCCCATAAGCCCACTATGAGTACCAAACGCAAAATCAGAAGCACCTCCCACACAACTAAAAAATGCCTCGATAGTATTCAGCCCGAACATCAACCCAACCTTATTGATACAACGGTAATTGAACCTCAAGAGCCTCAGTCCCTGGCCGCAACAAAGTTTGTTAATGAACTTTCTCCTACTCCTAAAGCTAAGAAACGATCAACTCTTGCTCCTGTTTCTACTTTACCGAGGAAGCGAACTAGGTCAGAAAATTTAATTGCAACAGAAGTTCAGGCTCCCATTATAACTAACAACATGACAAATACTTCTGATGTTGAGCCAACAATAACTCAGAATCCTTCTATCGCTGCAACAGTTGTTCAAACCCCTACTGTCAATGCCACTAAATTGCCTCAGAAAATAAAACGTCGATCTAGAAGGAAATCTCAGAAAGATATCGACAAAATTGCTACGACAAAGTGTCTTGCTAATACTCAGACACTTCCAGATTTTGATATCAATGATACCAATCTAAGTGAAAGGCTCACTGATTTTATGTAGGTACGAATTCCTGGTTTCACCTCGTGCAAGGAATTCCAAGACACTATTTCATCCTTGTAGGTAGAATGTCAACGAGTTGCACCAGAATCATCAACTCTGCTTGATGATTCTGTACATCCTTCGTCAGGTGACGAGGTACAGATATTACCAGACCCCAACATCCTAGAATTTACTCCTTGTATGGTTGTTGAAGAACTCCCTACTTCTTCTAGCTTGATTATCGAAGAACACCCTCCTTCTACTGAACCTAAGAAGAGATCTTCTATTTTTATATCTACCTTACCAAAAAGGAGAACTAGGTCGGCAAGACTTGCTGAAGCTGCAGTTGAATGGAAAAATATAGAGAAAGTAATGCCCATTCTTCGCCCATTATCCTCAGTTGTTTAAACGAAGCTGTTACACAAGAACCAACCTCTTCCCTGAAATTAGATGTCACACAAGAACCAACTGACCAGGAAGAGGCTGTCACACAAGAACCAACTGATCAGGAAGAGGCTGTCACACAAGAACCAGTCATGCCAGATGTCACTGTTACACAAGAACCAATTACAAAAACTAGAGAGGATAATGATGATGTGCCACTTTCTCAACTATTTGCTCAGATTGAAAAGAAGATACAAGGTATTGAGAATGCCAAGATTGATGAACTAAGAAAAGAAAATTACCACCTCAAAGCACAATTAAATTCCCTAACCAAGGACTTGCAGGATGCTCAACAAAGGAACTTAGGGAATATTAGCTCAAGCAACAATTGTTATGAAGGAAAATGAAGAGCACATGTGCTACCAATGTGGTAATATCTATTTTCAGGCAGGATATAAAATTGTCCAAGTACCAATGAATGGACAGGCTGAGAAACCAACCAATTTCTCAGTAAAAGCAGAATGTGACCTTACTGTTCCATAAGAACTAGTAATCCAGAGGAGACTCGGTGTCATAATGTAGCTGTTGGTTTACCAACAACTTTAAAACAAACACCTCTGTTAAACTTACTAGCTGTAACTCCAACAACTCAGCTTGCTTATGTTCTTAAAGACAAAGAAACACATACATATTTTTGAAAATATCAGATGTTGGGGGTACACACAAGTTTTTCCAATACTGGTACTTAGTCCTTGTCTTAGCAATTTTTGCTCTGGAGGAGTCACCTCCTTAACTCAGACTTAGTGTCAGGCTTGAATGAGGTTTGCATGAGGACATGCAATGTTTTCAGTGGGGGGGCATGTTAGGACCTAGAAATGTCCGTTTTTCACCATCTCTTTTGCTCATTCAACCTTACCAATTCTATGCTAAATGCCTATTAATTGTTGCTAAGACCCTTTTTCCCAAGGTATGCATAATTTTTTATTCACTTTAACATGTTGGATTGGTAGCGTTTCTCATATTTTATCCATGAATATTCAAACTAATGATTAAACTGTGTAGAACAACCAACTCTTAAAGAAAGACCGTTGCTGTTACACAAGGCTATTACAGCTGTGCGCTAACTCTACATGCTGTTACACGACTACAACAATTGCGCACCCTTTTTGGAAGTTGCTACACCTGCTGCAACAAATATCCACCGATCCTGGAAGCTGGTCCCTCATGCAAATTTGAATCATGAAGACTGATCCTCAAGGTTGTTACATGTTTTAGTTCACATTGATGATGAAGATCATTTAACATATTTTGTGATAGATTCTGTATATCATACAAACAACTTGAGAATATTCGATTCTCAAAGCTGTTCTGAGTCCGTTTTCAACTGAATAACTCTATCTTTAAATAGCAGATCCTTTGTAATCATTATCACCAAATTTTAGTTGTGAGCAGAGAGTGAAGAAGAACATATTGTATCTGAACCTTTTTTTGGCAAATTAATAAGAAGTGGATTGAGTTTCGTTAACCTACCATAGTCTATTTTCGAGTGGGTTCAGTGAGAGGGAAAGGGCCCACCTTCCTCACAGGCTCCCCTCTATTTTTCTGTTTAGATTAATTGCTTTGATTTGGATAATTGATCTATTTATCATTTATAGCATATATCTACTGTTACAGTCAGTTCTTTTCTGTTTAATGCGCATCTGTGTATCTCATGAGAATTAGAGTAAAATTGTTCAATATCGCTGGAGAATTGCTTTCCTTTCCTACATTAGATTTAATCTCTGAAAACAAAAGTGTGAATTCCTTTTCTATAGTTAAGTAGGTCTCCTTTCAACAAGTAGCACATAGTTTCTTTCTGCAAGAGTAAAATAGAAAGCTATAATAAATAATCCAGGATTCTTATGCACCCATCAGTTCAGGATTTCATTTATGCAAGTGTTATTTCGATTCTGTAGAAGCTCCAACTATGTCAACAACTTGTGTTAAAGTTCAACCTTTCAATTAGGATTCATACTGCAATTTGAATAAATGTTGCTTCCATAATCTAGCATAGACCGTGCACAATTATCTTGCAATAACAAAACTTCCCTGGATTTGACAATTTATATTGAACACTTTGATTATCTATTTAATTAGACAATTAAAATGCCCAACAAACATATGTTGGCAAAAAGTTTGAAAAATGTTAGAATGAAGTAGTAAGAAAGTATAGAGTAATATAAGCCAATTGAAAATAAAACTAAAATAAAGTATTGTAACATAAAAAAATGTCAAATGTTATAATGTTGATATGCTAATAAATTTTTATCATGATTATACAATGTAGTGTCCTTTAATTGTGAATAACCAAATATGTACAAGATTACATTTGAATAAATATAAATTGTTGTAGATCTATTATTTGTTTAATGGCTAAACATCATCCTTAGTGGAGATGCATACTCATATCTATTTGTCACATAATTATAAGTTTTTAAAATTTTAGAATGAAACAAAACAAAACTTAGAAATTAATACTAACCAACAAAAATGATCAAATCAATCTAATGTACAAACATGTGAAATGTTATAATGATATTCACTATGATGATTATTTCTCTTTTTTTAATTGTAACTTATGACCTTTTATTTATCTTTACATACAGTTTGAAAGGAAATTACGATTATGTCCTTAGACTATCTATTAATTTTATTATTAATATTATTGTGAGTAGTAAACCTTGTATCTCTCCATTACCAATATCAACTATTGTCGAACAATAAAGTTAATCCTTTGATTTATGTATAGTGAGGGAACATGCCATATATGAACTATTGTTCTATTTAAAATTAATCTTTTTTATTAGTCCTTGCCAAATGCATAGATGGACTATAGTGATCGATAATTCATTGACTTCATATTAATATGTCATTTGACAATAAATTTTTGCATTATCTCTATTGTTTGAACTATAGAACTAAAAGCATTATTTTTTATATAATAAAAAAACCTTATATGTCATCATCTCATTGGATAATAGATTTGAAGTCTTATTGCCAACTTCGTTATTCCCAATGTTTTAAATGTTTAGATATCCAAAGTTTTGAGAATCGTCGCTCTTTTTTAATTTTTTAAATTTTTAATGAAATGTTTACATACTGAAAGTTTTGAGCATCGACGCTCTTTCTTAATGTTTTTATTATTTCTATTTGTATTGAAATGTTTACATACCGAAAGTTTTGAGCATTGACACTCTTTTTGAGGTACTTGAATATGCATGACAACTTCAATGTTTACATAGCGCGAGGCCCTTAAACATGCCTGACAACTTAAATATTTACATAGCGCGAGGCCCTTAAATAGGCCCGATAGCCTCAAATGTTTACTTAAATAGTCCTGTCACAATACATTTTTCCTTGAATTTTTCCATAAAATGTTGTAGTGAATTTGGGCAATATTGTTGTCCACCGCCACTCACATAACCATCATATGTTTCATGCTTCTTCTATGCTTGGAATGCAATTTATTCATCATTGAAGATACTTATATTTTTTACTGGTTCACTGGTTGCTTCTTGTTCGTTGGTTCATTGGTTGCTGCTTATTGTTGTTTGGTTCAACTTTGCAAGGATGAGGTCTTGCACCTGTAGTTGGACTTGTTGGTGCTTCTTTCTTTCTTTTGTTTGCTTCATCTTTGCAAGGTTGGGGTCCTGCACCCGCAGTTGGACCTATTTTTTCACTTTGCAGGGTTCAAGCCCTGCACCCACAATTGGACCTGCGATTTTGTCGTTCATCGTTGACGAGTAAGTTTCAATACCATGGTTTCATTCGTATTCATTCTTTGATTTTTACTGTTTTCAGTTTGCAAGTAAGAATGTTTAAGTATTTCCACTCGCATGGTCATCATATGTTTCAAAATTCTTCTATGCTTGGAATGCAAATTTAGTCATAAGATACATATATTGTTTACTAGTTCACTGGTTGCTACTTGTTCGCAGGTTCGTCGGTTGCTGCTTGTTGTTGTTTGGTTCAACTTTGCAAGATTGAGGTCCTGCACCTGCAACTGGACCTATTGGTGCTTGCTCGTTAGTTTGTTTCTTGCTTTCTTTTTTTTGCTTTGACTTTGCAAGGTTGGGGTCCTACACTGGCAGTTGGAGCTGTTTTTTTCACTTTGTAGGGTTCAAGTCCTGCAACCGCAATTGAACCTATGGTTCTATCGTTCATCATTAATGAGTAAGTTTGAATACCATACTTTCATTCGTATTCGTTGTTTGCATTTTGCAAGTAAGAATGTTTAAGTATTTATTCGTCGTTCTTATCCTGTAGACTTTCCATAGAGGTTGCCATTTATTTTCTCCTGCTCTTAAATTTTCCTCTGATTTTTTCCTGAGGCTCTACACCATGTGTATGCCAATGTCGTCTGCACAACTCCGATAGTCATTTGTTATAGAATTTCAAATCCCGGTCCTTTGTCGTATGTGACAAAGTGGAAATCTAGTGCCTGGATTGAATAAGGAATTCTTCATCCTTCGTACCTTGCCCTCGATGATATTCCCAACTTGCCCAAGAATGAGTACCTGCCTATCCTGTACGGGAATTGAACCCATGTCTTTCACATGAAAAATATGATGTCAAGCTTGTTGCCTTTGCAGGGTGTTCTTGTAGAAGAAAATTACACGTAGGTGTAGAAGGGATAGGTATGGTGCAACAATGGCTAGGCTGCAAAAAAATTGCACAAAATTGGCATATCTTTCTCTCCCACTCTTAAATTTTGCTCCAATTTTTTCTCCAAACTCTGAACCATACATGCATGCCTTTGCAAAACGTTCTTGTAGAAGAAAAATATGCCCGTGGATTGCAAATTTCAATATTCAATCTCTATTCCGCTCCGCGTGCAACATTGCTACCATAATGAATGTTTTTTCAAATGCATTACACCATTTACATCTGAACGAAACCATTATCATTCTAGGATACTTCAGTGTTGACATGCTACATAATAGTGCCATAACAAAAACAATTGAAAAAATACATGTGCAATTACAATGTCCGCTTTCTTTTGGTTAAGATAAAACATGTACAAAATGCACTTATTGACCATATATGGTGAAAAGTGCCCATATCACAATACAACCTCTTTATATTATACACAGACTAGTCTGACCATGATACAATTTGTCTTCTACTTGAATTATAAAATATACATCAAAGATATTACAAAATTATATTTCCATGTCTCAAAGCATATCTAGATACTTTGTTGCACAAAACCAAATCACTCAGCTACGACCATCCAACTTCTTAATATTTTATGGATTGTAATATGTTTTGGCCAGCAAAAATTCTATATAACCACAACCATGGATCAAGAGAAACAAAGGTTCATGCTTCTGACTCTCTTTTATTCTATTCCTTTGATTCTCATTTATTGTATGTACATATTACTTTTTTTCCTTTACATACCAGCTTACATTCATGTTCATTGTATTTTGTGCGTTCCCACATTAAAACAAACAAAATAATTGGAGAAGACGAAGGACTCTTTACCAAATATGTAGAAGAGGAGATACAAAGGTGAATGCTTCTACTCTTATTTCATATCCCATTGTTTTGTATTTCATTTATTGTCTGTATATTTGTTCTACTGCTTTGCACCTAATTTATTGTATGTAGATACTACGTATCTTCCTACATAATAACTTATCTTCATGTCAATTGTATTCTCCGTGTTGCTACATTGAAATAAATAGAACTATATTTATTTTTTTAGATGTATTTCTACATACCAATTTACTTTCATGTCCATTGTATTTTTTGCATTGTTACATTGAAAAAAACAATTTAGTTGGACAAGAGGATGAAATCTTATATGCCACGACAGAGGAAGCTGAAGTGCAATCTTCGAAAAGGTATACCAAATGTGATAGTAAATCAAACACACAAAATGAGCAGGTGGATAAAATATTGGACTAGAAAACGATGATTTGACAACAATGAGACTTTTTTGAGACTTCCCGCTTCATATGAGAAACAATGGGCCTTGGGTCCTCATGTTTCCTGAGTATCCCTCGACACCCTATTTCATATTCCATCTCCTTCGAGCCTGTATGTGACATTCAGAACAATTATGGACAATATACAATGTGTATGCTTATTTAGTCCGGATGTTCATGTACACATACTTGCATCAGAAAAAGTTGGACAAGTGACATGGGCATGAGTAGTCAATCATTGCAAACATCAACAAAACGACAAGTCCAAAGGTAAAGATTCATACATTGTGCTCTTGATATGTTTACCAAACAAATATCCTAAGATATTTATTCATCTATGCCATGATAAATATGGTGATGCCATCTGCAACACATACTTTGCAGTTCACAAGAAGTATCGTCGAGCGCAAGTGAAACGCCCAACATAGTGCAAGTTCCGCAGATTAAGAGGCCTGGTTACAAAACTCTTACCTGCATACTTCATCCAAGTCGTGTGTCTACTTGTACATTTATGCCAAAGAAAAAAGAAAACAAAAAAGTATTGTAGACTATTGTTGTGCCCCAACAACTCCCCCCTAAATTTTTACAAAATTTAAAGGCCCCCCATTAGAATCTTGATAATTATAATGAGCTACAGAATCAACCTTTTCAAATAGTTCCATACCTTGGCTTGATTTGAGACAAACTTAATACATTCACTATAGTATGAGACATTCATCACAAGAGTATATGTCAAAAATTAGGAACGCGCATAGAAATATCAATTTAAACAAAGACGTTAATTTTTATCAACTGTTTTCTTTCATTTAAATTATGATTATGTGTTCATTCTTTTGCTCATTAGCAAGTTTGACTATTTTGAATAATGAGTTCTATACTTTATCAAATAATATCTTGGTTGGTTTCTCATTTTCACAAAATCATTTGGTGAGATTAATTAATTAAATTCTTTTTTCATTTTGCATCTCATTTTAAAATAAAAATAATAATAAAAAAAGAATTATCTGTCATTTGTTTGATTTTGTGAAAAACCAAACTTAATATTTTTTTCATCTCCATCAACTTGAAGCTTCTAGAATTTTAAGATCATATTTGAAAGGAAAATATAAACAATGTTTGTTTAGAACTTATAGTTAGTTTAAATTTATTTTTGATTTTATTGTTCTAGATTTTGTTTTATTCACAATTTTTAGGTTATTAATTTAGGTTTCTTTTTGTTTCACAGGTTTCTATTATCAGTTATTTGGTACGGATCTGATCATGGCTTGATTTTATTATCTAAATACGTTCAAGATGATTGATCAAAAAATAATATTGGATTGCTGCAAATAAATTTATGAGCAACAATAGATAAAATTTGGAAATGTGTCAAGAATAGACAAACGATTTTTTGGGAAACAGTTGAAAACCCATCTAAAAAATGGACCCATTTAGATTACACACAAGAATTTTCCCAAACAAATGTACGATTTGAAAGATATTTGTGTCTCTTTATGAGACAAATTTCAGGTGGAAAAAATTATTAGTGATGACCAGACTGTTCATTCATTGTATAAATATATGAGAAAGTTCAGAGTCAAAGAGATCCAATAAATCGAGAGAAGGATTTTGATCCTTTCTCTTTTGTATATTATTTATTTTGTAATATTTTTTTTTTTTCAAATGGAGTAACAAATGGTTGGACTCTTTGGGAGAATGGACAAGTATTTTCAAAGAAGAATATGAAATTCTAGGTTGCTTAATGACTTTTGTTCTGTGAGTAAAATGGTTTTATTTTCATTATAATATCTTCATATTCTTTGAATAATTGATTATGCATTGATTTAAATTAGTTTTAGTCTATTTTATCAATACATGGTTAATTGCTATCATTTATATATTAATTTTTTCAATCTTTAAGAGTCTATTATCCCAAAAGTTCTTCCTGGGCCATATGATGAACATATTTTGTTTGAAACTATATGAGAAAACAATTTACTCTTTGATTTTCGTCCCGTGTAGACTTTGCAGTGTTTTTTTATTGTCTTCTCATGTAATTTCTTGATGTGAAATGTTATCTGTGTCGAATTATCTTTAGTCAGTTCTGCACATAATATTTTATATCATGCTTTTCTTTATGTTGTTCATTATCTTTTGGTTTAGTTTATATCTGTGACTGATCATCTATTCAAGTATTTTGAGTTTACATCTGATGCTAGATAGCTGGTAACACCATTCCCGAGAATTGAAATTTCTTTCATTTTCAGTTATTGGACATTTCAAGGTCACAACATATATAATTATTTGTCTTTATGTCGTTATAAACTCGCTCCAGAATATGAAACACTTCCTTGAATTTATTCAGGAAGTATTATGCTTTCTTTTGTCATAGGTTTACACTTGACACAGGTTAAGGGGAGCTCATACAAATACAGAGAGATGAATTTAACTTAGTACTGCTGATCAATGAAAGGTTAGTAGGTGCATTACTTTCTTTTATTCAGATTTGTTTATATATGAATGAGACAATGATTGCTTTAATTAGCTTTGACTATTTCTGTGTCATTGTTTTAATTGTATTTGCTTAGTATTTATTAGTTTAAAGTTTTTAAACATTAAAAAACCAAAAATATTTCTGTTCTTACTTTATCTTATTTTGAAACATTATTATGAACATTCATTTTCACAAGATTTCAAGTAAACCTTGTAAACTATATATAGATTGTTTATAATCATTTGTATACTCATGTTTCTTTTTAATAAACATTAGTAAGTAATATATCATTTGTTAGAATCATAGCTTTATATTAGTTTATTTCTTTTACTGTTTTTAGGACTTTAGTTGGCCAACGGATCCATTAAACCCGTCGGGTCATTTCATTCCAAACGACTTGGGTTATTTAGACAACCTCGGTTCGGATTTGACCTTCCAGTTGACAGTGTGTCACTTACGCCCGTCAACAAATGGCACTAGAAGGAGGGCTGAGGTAAATTTAATGATTAAATGTTTCATCCCTCACCCTGTTAAAATTCCAAGTTTATAAATTATTCTTTTGTGTCATCTTATAATGCATTAGAAGGCAGGTTAGTTGACAAGCTAACTATTTGGAGTCAATTTCTTTATTTTTCATGTCTCCTGCCCAAATCACTGTGTTGGAACATGCTTTCAATGTCTCATTACCAGTTATTTCCAACAAGACAACTGATCTTTTTTCAGAACTCACCTTTGATGGTGAAGGGAACACATCTGCAGTAGACCATATTTCTAACTTTTTTTATAATTTCTTGAAGAATAAGATCACTGGTCTCAATCTCATATGTAGATTGTTCGCTCTCACCTTCCGAGGTCGAGTTAAATATTGGTTCGAATATTTTCCGGCTAATTCGATTCATTCTTTGTCTGAGTTTGTAATTGAGTTTTTATCAGATTTTAACAATTATGATTATGATGAATTAAGTGAAGAATTAAGTTGCTTAAGGAAAGGAAATGATGAATCATTCAATGATTTTGCAATTAGGTTCATACATGTTTGTACTAGATTCCCTTTGAAAGAAATGTCTCTTATTAATGAATGGTTTGAATATCTCATTTCTCTCTCAGACAAGAAAGATCAATTAATTGTTAACCAATCTAAATTGAGCACTAATACTCAATCTCAAGATGGTTTGAAAGTTCATGATGATCTTGAAGTCATTAAGGCACCACATTTTTTGTCAACTTCTTTCATTTTGACAGATCAAGAGCAGCATGACTTTTTACAAGATACAATTATGGCTTCTGATATTTCTTTGCCAACAATGTATTTTTCTATTGAGGAAGGAACCTTGAATTTAAAAGGAGACCGTGGCCAAACTCTCCAAGATATTACAATTGTTTCTGAAGTAAAAGAGATGGAATTTGAATTTGGTAATCTTGTTGTTAGTAAAACTTCCCCACTCATGTGAACAAGTTCGAGATCAATTAGCGGGAGATGAAAACATTGGTCAAACTAGTAATGAATCATCTNGGAGGGAACAATGATCTCGAACTTGTTCACATGAGTGGGGAAGTTTTACTAACAACAAGATTACCAAATTGTTTCTGAAGTAAAAGAGATGGAATTTGAATTTGGTAATCTTGTTGTTAGTAAAACTTCCCCACTCATGTGAACAAGTTCGAGATCAATTAGCGGGAGATGAAAACATTGGTCAAACTAGTAATGAATCATCTAATTCTGGTAATTTTCTCTCACATTCACCCTTTTATGATGAACATAATTTGGTCTTGGAGAATATCTCGTGTTCTTTAAAAGAACATATGATGAGAGATGATCTATTTATTCAAGAGGAGGGAACAAAACCAGAATTCGAAACACATATACCTATCATTTCAAGAGATGCATTTCGTCTCCTCAATTCTTCTACATATTATTCCTTGTACCCAGTTATTTTTGGTCATCATGTTATGCAATCATGTGTTCCATATCACTTTGGAATGAATTATGCACTATGTAATCAGGTACAAATTAATAGAGATTACTGAATAGAAGATAAAGAGGAAAATAATTATTCCCATGAACATTTTAATTCTTATTCTCATCAATTATCCGTGGGTAAATCAAGAAATGATTTGAAAGAGTCTCAAATTGCATCTTCCATCGATTCATCTCAATTTGTGTTTAAAGAAAGATCTAAAATTTTCCACGATCAATTATTTGAGGTTGAAAAGTATAATCAACCAAATACTATTACCAATGATGATTATTCAAAAATGTTGGCTGTTCCATTTAGTTCACCTCAAATAGTTAATCTTGAAGTATTCAAGCTCAATGAAAAGTTTCAAGAGAATGGGACACTTCTTTTCCGATCGAAAATCACGATAAGTTCTCGCAATATTGATCCAACCTTTTTACAAGATTCTTTCCATGATAATCTAATACTTTATTCTCATCATGAATATTTGCCGTTTGTGAATTATTTCGAACAATCCCATGTTAGTAATTACATGTATTATGATAGGATTGCAGATTGGTTGGAGTATTCATCCCTCGAAAAGCTTCTAGGGAATGGTACGATTATCTTCACCTTATTTAGAGATTAAGGAGGTAACTTTGGCACACTCCTTTTATATCCTTTAGATGGGGAAAATATGGAACGAACAAAAAATTGTCGGGAGGATGGGGCACTTCAGTCTAGGGCGATGGTTATCTCAGGTCCCCATAACTTTGACAAGATTCCCAATCTCAGTTACATTTTTTTTTTATGTTTTTGTGACGCATATAATGACAAAATTGCAGAATGACTAGAGGATTCATACAAAAAGAATGTTCAAGGGAATGGTAAGGTCATGATTGATTTTTTTTTAAATGATGATTATAAAGGTAAGTATGATGTATTTTTGTCATATTTCGATACACTACCATTCTTGTTACTAATATTCGATTTTGTTTTCATTGCAGGATTGGAGTTACACCGATGGTTACATTGGAAGCATGACTTCACTTAGTATTTCAATTTGTTTAGTAGTTAGAATAGATTTAGGAGTAGTTATCCTTTAGTTTTCTTTCTCATTGTTTCTTTTGTAATAATGCAGTTATGAACAAAAGTGGGTACACCAAAATAACCATAATATGAATGTTGTCAGGGAAGTCCACTTTAATCCTTTTCTCTCTGATTTTCGTTGAATATTTCTTTTCAAAAACGCATTATCATCATGGAAATTTTAAAATGAAAAGTAAAGAGATAAGTAAATTTGAACTATCAATTCACCCGAATTCAACCCTGACCCAAGGTGCCACACGTAGGAATGCACTCATCTTAATAAAGTTTTTTCTATTTTCTTTGTCTATTTTATTTTTAATAATAATGCTTGGTTAAAGTAACATCTTATGCATCACTATTTGAAGAAAAGAACTTGCTCGCACATGAGATTTTATATGATTTAGTTCTTCCTTTATTTTACAGTGGGATTTTAGTAGATCCCAAAGCTCGGGTTTATCTTTGGCCAAAATTGTTTCTGAAAGTGTGCTTTTGCTATTTCAATTTTGTTTGTTTTGATATACTTCTAAGTTTGAATCCCATTAATAAAATCTGATTCAGTTTGTTGTGTGTTTGTTTTTTTTGCTTTCTTTTATTGAACTTTCTTCTTGTCTGTCTTTTTGAATAATTATATTTCTGATCAAAGAGCGATTGTTGAAGGAAGCATTCATTTCAAGACTTATGTTTTTGAAAGCAATTTGACATAGTTCAAATAGTTTATGATGTTAAGGTTCAACTCATATAATTTTTTTGTAAGTCAGTTGAGTACTATGAAATCCTAAACGGTCTTTGTCAGAGTATTACCCGTTAAATGTGTCGAGATCTTTGGGAATTACGATTATCCTTAGACTTTTTACACCGTCCCTGTTCTTAAAATATCACTTTTAAGTGCTTCCCCATTCTCTAGATGATTTCTTAACCGAAATCTAAAATCTCTAAACCATGATAAAACTTCCAGTTTTGAAAGTAAATAATAATAAAAAAATATGATCAACTGTTCACCTGTATTGCAATTAACCTCCAATATCACCCCTCTTTGTCATTAATAAATCTATAATTGTATTATTATTTAAAAGTGGCATAAGAGGGTTGAAAACACTTATGTGTGGGAAGTATGTGTAAACTCGTCGGGGTACTGAACATGTTCACTAACAACAGGTAAATGCACAAATGATACCAAGACAACTTCGTCGGGGTACTGAACATGCCTGCTGGCAACGAAGCAATGTCGGGTCGAGAGGTAGCAGGTATATGTTTTTAAATTAACTTTTATGGAAGTATACATCATGTTGATACAACTATTGGATGAGATTGAAGCATTTGAGTGGGTTAAATGACATCCTTGTCGAGGCTATGGATGCCTGCTGGCAGCAGTGGCTCTATCAACGGTATTGAAGTCCTTTTATAAACATCGTGACTCTATGATTAAAACACAACTTCAAGTTATAATCCTCCGTAAAAACATTCTTTTCTTATTTTTTGATATTTTTTTATAAATTTGATCTAGTCTTAACATTGTGTAATATTAAAGTGGATTTGTTTCAAAGTAGCTTAAAATTATATCCAAATCTTATTCTTCTTCCATGCGATGAAATTTTAATAGGTCATAGATAACTTCTTCGCCCAATGAGTCACCATTTGTTGTGCCCCAACAACTCCCCCTAATTTTTTACAAAATTTAAAGGGCCTCCATTAGAATTTTGATAATTATAATGAGCTACAGAATCAACCTTTTCAAATAGTTCCATACCTTGGTTTGCTTTGAGACAAACTTAATATATTTACCATAGTATGAGACATTCATCACAAGAGTATATGTCAAATTTAGGAACGAGCATAGAAATCTCAATTTAAACAAAAACGTTAATTTTTATCAACTGTTTACTTTCGTTTAAATTATGATTATGTGTTCATTCTTTTTCTCATGAGCAAGTTTGACTATTTTGAATAATGGTTTCAATACTTCATCAAATAATATCTTGGTTGGTTTCTCATTTTCACAAAATCATTTGGTGAGATTAATTAATTAAATTCTTTTTTTCATTTTGCATCTCATTTTAAAATAAAAATAACGAAAAAATAATTATCTATCATTTGTTTGATTTTGTGTAAAACCAAAATTAATATTTTTCTCCTCTCCATCAACTTGAAGCTTTTAGAATTTTAAGATCATATTTGAAAGGAAAATATAAACAATGTTTGTTTAGAACTTATAGTTAATTTAAATTCATTTTTGATTTTATTGTTTTAGATTTTGTTTTATTCACAATTTTTAGGTTATTAATTTAGGTTTATTTTTGTTTCACATGTTTCTATTATCAGTTATTTGGTATGGATCTGATCATGGCTTGATTTTATTATCTAAATACGTTCAAGATGATTGATCCAAAAATAATATTGGATTGCTGCAAATAAATTTATGAGCAACAACATATAAAATTTGGAAATGGGTCAAGAACAGATAGACGATTTCACGGGACTAATTGCAGCCAAACCGTGAGGAATTTGAAGACATGGTTGAAAACCCATCTCCAAAATGGACCCATTTAGCTTATGCACAAGAATTTTCCCAAACAAATATATGATTTGAGAGATAATTGTGTCTCTTTACGAGACAAATTTCAGGTGGTGAAAATTATTTGTGACGCCCAGACTGTTCAATCATTGTATAAATATATGAGAAAGTTTAGAGCAAAAAAGATCCAAGAAATGGAGATGAGGATTTTGATCATTTCTCTTTTGTATATTATTTCTTTTGTAAACTTTTTTTCTTTTCAAATGGAGTAACGAATGGTTGGAATCTTTGGGAGAATCGACAAGTATTTTCAAAGAAGAATATGGAATTCTAGGTTGCTTAATGACTTTTGTCCTGTGAGTAAAATTGTTTTATTTTCATTATAATATCTTTATATTCTTTGAATAATTGATTATGCATTGATTTAAATTAGCTTTAATCTATTTTATCAATACATGGTTAATTGCGATCATTTATATATTAATTTTTTCAATCTTTAAGAGTCTATTATCCCAAAAGTTCGTTCTGGACCATATGATAAACATATTTTGTTTGAAACTATATGAGAAAACAATTTACTCTTTGGATTTCATCCTGTGTAGACTTTGCAGTGTTTTTTCATTGTTTTCTAATGTAATTTCTTGATGTGAAATGTTATCTATGTCGAATTATCTTTAGTCAGTTCTGTACATAATATTTTATATCATACTTTTCTTTACGTTGTTCATTATCTTTTGGTTTAGTTTATATCTGTGAATGATCATCTATTCAAGTATTTTGAGTTTACATCTGATGCTAGATAGCTGGTAACACCATTCTCGAGAATTAGAATTTCTTTTATTTTCAGTGATTGGACATTTCAAAGTCACAAGATATATAATTATTTGTCTTTCTGTCGTTATAAACTTGCTCTAGAATATGAAACACTTCCTTGAATTTCTTTAGGAGATATTATGTTTGCTTTTGTCATAGGTTTACACTTGACACAGGTTAAGGGGAGCTCATACAAATACAGAGAGATGAATTTAGCTTAGTACTGTTGATCAGTGAAATGTTAGTAGGTGCATTGCTTTCTTTTATTCAGATTTGTTTATATATGAATGAGACAATGATTGCATTAATTAGCTTTGAACGTTTCTGTGTCATTGTTTCAATTGTATTTGCTTAGTATTTATTAGTTAAAAATATTTAAACATAAAAAAAAAAAAAAATTTCTGTTCTTACTTTATTTTATTTTGAAACATTATTATGAACATTCATTTTCGCAAGATTTGAAGTAAACCTTGTAAACTGTATATAGATTGTTTATAATCATTTGTATATTCACGTTTCTTTTTAATAAACATTAGTAAGTAATATATCATTTGTTAGAATCATAATTTTAGATTAGTTTATTTCTTTTACTGTTTTTAGGACTTTAGTTGGCCAACAGAGCCATTAAACCCATCAGATCATTTCATTCCAGACGGCTTGGGTTATTTAGACAACCCCAGTCTAGATTTGACCTTCCAGTTGACAGTGTGTCACTTACGCCCCTCAACAACTACCATTCACATTACCTTTTTCTGTTCAAAAAATGTCACCAGGTCTAAACTTATAACACCCAATATACTATCGATAGAAGGCTTGAACAACCGTCGAACTGGACAAGTGTTCGTCGGGGACATAATGGTTGTGTATAACACCTACTTGAACAAGGAAAACAAAACTAGATGCATTGTGCGTACTGACATGACAGACAACGAAGCCATGATGATAGTCACATTGACCATCCCTACAAAACTTGTCCATAAACATGCAAAAAAGATCTTTCCAGGTAATGGGATATCCATTACAAATTTTAATATATTGTTGAAAACAATATATGATCGTGGTGATTGTAATTGAATTATATCGCTCAATGAAACAAGTATTGTGGAAAAAATTCTCCCAATTTGTTCAGAATATCGTTTCATACTAGACACAACAATCAACCAACTTGCATAGAACAACGACACTTACCCAATCAGAACCATTGGTGCAGCTACTACACTTGTGAAAAAACTTGGCTCACAACACATTGTCCATATAGAAGATGGAGAGTCAAACAACAACAAGGCAACGATACCATTCTCCATATCTAGTTTTGTCCTTTACTTTCACATGTTCATATATCTCAGTTATGTTACATAACTATTACACTGTTCCATGTTGCAACCGCAATTGTTCAACACCTATTCAAATTTGTTTTCCTCAATGGAACAACAATTGCATAGAGGACAATTTTCACTTATGCTCTTCAAAAATATAACAAAAAAAATATATGTTAAAGAAATGATCTTTCGCACAACCCAAGCAACATTTGTAATAGAATTGCGAACAAACATAGTATAGGATCTCAAGAAACTAACTAGCTCGACAATTATTGTGCATATACATCTACAATTCCATCCACACTTTGTTCATAAAAATTGTCTGGACCAATTTTCTGCAGCTTTTTTGTTATACAATTTTATTGTTAGAATATAGAAGATGGTGTGCTCATTTTACCATTGACGATACCCTCGTCACCCAACCATAGGCCGAAGCCTCCCTCCAAGCACCTTAACCTTGACTGAGAATTCCTCCGGAAGCAAACCGTAGGCTAGATAGCCAAACAAAGGGTAGCACACCTTTCCTCAAGGATAGCGCAACACAAAAGACTGATCAGATAGTCCCAAACCCTAGCCAAGAGATAGTCCAAGCCAACATTGAAACTGCTAGCTGCAGCAGCTGCACCTGTAGCTCTCCTCCACACGTGCGCACCAAACTAGGAACTACTATGTGCAGAACTGGCTCTCTCTGCAACTGCTGAGATGTGACAAATGAGAATTGGTGCCCTGTATTTATAGTGGTTCTGCCCGTTTTGCTGGGGTCGACTTCTCCTTCTGGATATGTGTCTATTCAGTATATTATTATTATCTATGGCCGACTTCTTCTCTTGGAGGCTAATAACCTAATATAAAATATCTTCTTGAGCCGACAAGGTTTCTAGGGTTATTAGCCAACTCATTAGGGTTTATCTTGCTTCTCGGAGTCTCCTATTCTCATCAAGTTCACACGTGGAGGTAAATACTTCCCGCAGATACCATAATATTAACACTCCCTCCTAGCTAGAGATGTATTTACAGGTAATGGACTTGAGCACAAAACATACCATTTACCTGGTAGCATCAATATAGTCATCTAGACTATCTCATGACTAGATCATGAGCATCACCATCACCATCAACTGCATCAACTCTCGAAACCATACCTCATCTGAGTAATTAGATATGATGCTGGATAAGTCACTCTCACCATAGAGTGATACAAGAGGAGTAAAATCTTTGAACTGTTTTCCGTCTGGAAAATCTCTGTTCATTATTCCCCTGAATGATCATTATCTCCAATAATCTGCTGATAGTCTTCAAGACAATTAGAACAAGGATAGAACACAACTTTGTCTATTCATAGTAGTACATAACTACAATCAAGTGGTACACTACCACACCAAGTAACACATAAGTACTTGATCAACAACGTATGGTTGTGAACAGTTAAACATATTCACCACAGTAGTCCTCATCTACTGTCATACAGTTTTCATAACAAACATCTAATAACAACCTGCATAGAAACAATGTTATGATATAAAATGAATTATCTGGGCCAATCTTTCACTCACGTCTGTGAGTTCTGAAAGAATATCTACCTCACAAACAATAGTATATCTCTACTATCTATAACAATCATCTGATGCCATTCTGCACAGAAAATATTGTTAGAAATAAACTGAATCATCTGGGCCAATCTTTCACTCACGTTTGTGAGATATGAAAGAATATCTGCCCTCATCAACAATGGGCTATCTGCCCTATTCTTCTCAACCAAGGAAGAGTAATTGTTTCTGATTTTTGAGCATGGACCATTCCTCACCCTGGGCCATTCTTCCTACACTAATCAAAGTGCGCCCTGGAGAGAATGTATAACCCTAAGGAGTGTATGTCCTGGACCATTCCTCCTACACTAATCGAAGTGTGCCCTGAAGAGAATGTATAACCCTAAGGAATGTTTGTCCCTGATTGTTGAGCCTGGACCATTCCCCACCCTGTGCCATTCCTCTTACACTAATCAAAGTGCACCCTGGAGAGAATGTGTAACCCTAAGGAATGACTGTCTGGACCATTCCCCACCTTGGGCCATTCCTCCTACACTAATCAAAGTGCACCCTGGAGAGAATGTGTAACCCTAGGGAATGTCTGTCCTGCATCAACCTCCAAAACAGAC
>JASDQU010585840.1:86247-97060 GCA_032191745.1 Picea mariana | reverse complement strand
TCTGAGTTTACAATAAGATTGTTTATTAGGCAGTGCATAGATCTATAACATGTGCTCTTTGTTTGAATAAGTTCTGCTGGTATAAATTTGATTGTTATAGGTCTGCTGTTATATATTTCTGTGGATACATTTAGAGAGCTGTTTATAACTGTCTATGATCTGAGTATGCAGGTCTATTGTTGTATCTAGAGCTGCTAACACTGATCTGAAAATTGTTCTTCAGATAGATCTGTTGCTTTCTAATTCTAGATCAAAGTATCACTGTTAGATCTGATTATCTTCTAAGCCCTGCTCTTCTGCTGTTAATGTTTATCATAGTCCTGTTCTTCTATATGCTATTTTCACTGCTTATGTTCCTGATCTAAGAAGTATTGCATTAATTTTAAAAAGAGACTGTTGTTTAAAACTTTACCCTAAAATCTAACAGGGTTGTCTTTTACAAAGGCACAATAGGGCCGTCTTAACAATTATAATATAATAATATTCTTTAGAGTTTTCTCTTGGTCAAGTATAGTAACAATATCTTCCAAAGCTACTCAAACTCCAACAGTACTGAGGCAAAAAAGTTGGGTCGTATAATGCAATCCAGCTGGGTTGTACAATGAAGAAATCAACAGAAATTTTTTGTAAGAAATTTATGATTTTATTTTGCTGCTGTAAACTGCAATTTGTAATTCCTCTGAAGCCAATAAAGCCCCTCCTTTGTTGGTTTTCCCCACACTGGGGTTTTTAGGGTGTTTCTGGTGTCTTCCTATTTTATGTGCTTGGTTTCTATTTGGCCTTTGTTGTTCATTTTAGTTAAAAAACTCAGTTGTAAATTTAATGCATGATTTTCAGAAGTTATATCAGCACAAGTTAATTTCTAGGTAAAGAAAAATCATTGCCATTTTATTTTTGCTTGTTGAGTTTAAAGGAAATTAACATGGTATTAGAGCTCAACCTCTAAATACAGAAGGAACCAAGTTGATTTGTTGTGCAGACCAATAGTAAATCAACAAGGGGTTGAATTACCAGAGAGGGCGTGTGAGTCAAAGCAGTTGACAGAATGGCCAATGCAGGCTTGAGGTTTGAAGATAGGCTAGAGGGAGCCTCAAATTTCAGTCCATGGAGAAAGAGAATTGTTTTGGCGCTGGAAGAACAAGGATTGTGGGAGTTTGTTGAAGGGAAAGCAGTACTTCCAACAGACTTAGCACAACAACCAACTCATCTCAAGAAGGATGTGAGAGCAAGGAAAATCATAGTTGGAGTCAAAGACCACATCATTCCACATATGTTTGGAAAGAAGACAGCTAAGGATATGTGGAAGGCCCTAGTCAAATTGTACTAGTCAAATTATCAGAGTAGGAAGATGGTGCTCAGGGAGAAACTCAGAAGCACAAAGATGGCCAGGGGAGAGTCAGTTACTACATATATCACCAAGTTCACTCAGACCAAAGATGAACTAGCAATAGTTGGGGAGGTTGTAGATGAGACCGAGCTGGTGAGGACAACCTCAAATGGCTTCACTAAGCAGTGGGATGTATTTGTTAGAGGAGTTGTAGCAGGGGAGAAACTCCCTGATTGGGCGAGGCTATGGGACGACTTTACTCAGGAGGAGTTGAGAGTTGGCACCTCACAAGCCAACCAGCGTATGACTAAGGATGAGGAGAACCTTGCCTTAGCTAGAAAGGGAAAATTCAGAGGAAAGAAAGGCCCCAGTGGAGGTCAAACCTCTAAGGGAGAAAAGAATTAACATTTCAAGCCATTATGACTACAACCATACCACTCAACTAGCCTCTCTTCCACCTTAGTCTACACAACATAAGGAATTTGATCCCTTTAACTACTCAATAGTCCCTTGGGCTACCCCTTCTTTGCTCTAGTACTCGAATGCATATAATACAGGGAATATTCATTACCAGTACAAGGGATTTCCATTTGTAACCAACTTTTCCCCTTTTCTCTCAACAATCAGCCATGCTTAGCAGCAAGCTATGGTAGCATTCCCCTTTTTCTAGAATGCACATCCCCCTTCCCAAAGATTGATAATATGAACCCTAAAACATTGCATGAACACAACAACACTTGGATGCAGAGCACGTGTCTTCCCATTAAGCTTGGGAAAATAAAACATGAGACACACAAAACAAAAGGATGGGAAGGTTTGGGATAATAATACTTGGGAAACAATAATAAAATATTGTTTTTTGAACTCACCCTACTTACCCACTCATGTTTCATTGCACTATTGTTCTCTTAGGAAGTTATAACCCCAACTCCACCTTATTATTATATTATTATTATTATATATTAATTCTAGCTACAACAAGTAGAACAACGCGCAATGCGTTCCTCGTTTCTGATAAACTCCGTTTTGAGCTTCTACATTTTGATAATGTTACGCGTTTGGCTATACACGGTATGGATGTTACTTTCCAATTCTATGGTAACTTAATTTTCTGACAACGAGAGATCATGTTGACACTTCGCTGTGGATTGATTTTTATTGTTTAGTATACAATAAATGTGTTCTTTATTGACGTACTAAAATAATTGGAAAAACGAAACTTAATTTGCGGACAGTATTGCGAGTTTGGTATCGAAGAGAAATTAAGAGACTATAGGCAAAGAATTGGTTTCAAATTATTTTTACTAAAGATTTACTAAGTATGGATAGGAATTAAATTCATGAAATGGCAAAAAAAAATATTTCCTTATATTTTTTAAAATTAGATTTTTATCAATTTTATTAAAATGGATGATTAATAATATAAATAACATTTTAATATTATTTATAATATTGATATATTTATCACAATGATTATCATTTAATCATTTATTTAGATTGTTTTTAGAACATTAAATGTTAAATGGGTTTTAGACCTTAAAATAATAAAAATGATGAAATCTTACTTTTTTATAACAATAAAAAGAATTATGAAAAATTATAAATTATAGAGATTGTAATGGTCTTCACCATGGAAATGGATTAAACACACTAAAAATTTTAAACTATTGTTTCTTTTAATAAATACATTGATGCACGATGCACCATGGGGTATATTTAATTTAAGCATTGTATCAATAACAACACTCGGTCAAAGAAAATCATAAGCAAATCTTATGACTATGCATAGCATGTTATCTCACTATACATAAACAAGTGTTGCATGGCAGCCTAGTCCATGCCGGGTTGGAATGGGAATAAATGCACAAGGATGGAGAATAAGTAGCGGGGGCAAATGGAAACTGCAGCGAACACGTGGAAAACAACATGAAGTACAGGTAGTATCCATGTAGAAAATGACACGTGGATACTAGAGCAATTATGGCATTGAAACCATTTAGTTTTTGAAAGTATTTTCATTATAATTATATTGTGTTTTGCATAATCCATCTTGTTTTTATTTTTACCAGTAGTACACCTTATCTCTTCAATGTATTTATGAAATTCATTCATAATGATTTATGTATACTTCCAACTGGTTAGAGTTATGTACAATTTTCATAGTCACTTCTTTAAATAGATCATCTGGCTTCTGTGTCTCTATATGTGTTAGGATAAATAAAGCTATATGCGGTGGAAAATAAACAAAAATATTTTATTTTGAATCTAAATGTGTTCTTATAGATGTGGTACTCCTCTATGAGTTTTTCCTGTGGCGTGTATAGTTCAAATGTGGGACTTAAAGAATATATGTCCCAATGACTTGAAGCAATACACAACGATAGAAAATGTATTTTTTTTTTTGAAATAAAGGTTTTTGGAAAATAGGATCAGGAATCACACATTAAAAATTCAAATTAAATAAACACAATATCTTGACATTCAACATAGTTGAAAATAAAAATTTATGGGCACATAAAAATAAAAGAAAATGATTGGCATGTATAAAGAATTAATTTTGCATTTCGGAAAAAATAGTTTTCTTTTAAATATATCAAAAAATAATATTGTCTGCTACATATTCCTGGAAATTTAAATGCATTTGTCATATAGACTGGGATTGGGGCTCTCGCGGACCATAAAAGAAATAAGTACAAGAAATTGGACTACAGAAAAAAGAAGTGAGCGATGGTAGAGAGCAAGACCTAAAAAGAAGAAATCGTAAGTTATCATTTTTTGGTTAGACATTTATATTTGAAGAGGTGGAATAGCTGGATTGATAAACAAAGCATGATGTAATCAGTATAGACTTACATTGATGGTATATATCTCCCCCTTTGCTATTTGTTTGTTGATGGTTTTTTATTATTGTCGTCGACGGCTACTGGAATCATGTCAACTGCATGTTGTCTTTCGTCGGTGAGCTTTTTGATTGCCCTTTGGAGCCATTCTTCAATGTAGCCTCTCATGGGGACCACGTTAATCTCATCCGGGATTTTTATGTTGAAAAACTCATTTTCTAATTCCGTTAGATCGATAGAAAGATCATGCAGAGCCTAATCAATTTCTTCATTTTGTACCGAATAGTCCACTAGCCAGTGGTCCACGTCATCTTCACCATATTCAAGGATGTTGTAAAACTTTTTTAAAGACAACCCCTTAAAAATATCAACTTGTTCATCGAAGGCTTGCTTGGTTAAGGGCAAGGAGTTGACGATTAAGTTGGGGTCTTGGACCTCGTTGTTACTTCCGGCTAAGTCTATTTCGGTCAGCTTTCTAAATAATTCTTATTTCTTTGATATAGCTTGTTCACATGATTGGACAATGAGATGCAAGTTCTTCACTTTCTCTTTCTAGTATGCATTTAATTGAGTAATCTGGCTTGGGGAGGGTAGATCTTCTTGTCTTCTTTTCATATGTGTCATGTTGCTGACATTGATGCCAAAAGGGATGACCGTCTCTATATAGAAATGTTCTTCATTTTTTAAATCCACTTGTAAATGTTCGTGCAAAGCATGTGCCCTCGTTCCAAGGGAAGCCATACTTTGTGATGTTTCCCAAGCCTGAGTAATCAGCTCCATTCTTTTCTTGATATTCTTCTTCACATAGCCTCTACATGATGCGAGGAGGTTGGAGAATCCTTTTAACTTGGCTATAAGGGTGGCAAGCATGGTTATTGCTAAAGGACTGACAAGCAATGGGATAGGAATCAAAGCTTCCTCAAATTCCTTGACTCTGTCCTTCAGTCTGGCATTCTTGGCCTCAATGCCTCCAATGGAATCATCAAAAGCATCTTTGGTTGCTCAGTGAAGTCAGGAGATTTGGGACGACCGTATGTTCCTAAGGTTAATCGCTGAACGAGATTTCCCTTTCTTATTTCTTACATCTCTCTTTTCAATAATTAAATTTTTAGACTCGCTGTCAAAAACAACGCTCTAGAATACGAAGGATTCATCTTCGTCAAAAAGTTTGGTCTCAGCGATTTCCATTGGGGGACTATGGTGGATCGTGTCCTCGGGCTGATCAACATTGTGGAACACGCTATCCAAATCAGTCTCAAGTTCCATGTCATCGCTTTCAATTTCAGGCTCTTCTGCTTGCCCTACAACGTTTTTTCTCTTCTTCCTCATGGGAAGCTTGTGAGAACTATCAATTTTATCGCGAGGAGGGTTCTTATCTCCTCCTCCGTTTGAAGAATTATGGGTTGCTTTCTTACTGGGGTGGGTCGTTGAAGCGATTCTCTGGGATGTCGTACTCTTGGGAGTGGTAGTCGCGGATTGAACACTCTTCTCACCGGGGCCTTTCCCCTGTTGTTTGTACAATTCAGTGGTGCTTTGTAATGTCTCTAGGTCGCCAGCGTCAGAAGCAAGAGTGTTGTCGGCATTGTCTTTGTCTTTGTTCAAGCGTGTTTGGATAAAAGAATTGTTGAAGTCAACTGCTAGTAAATGTTCTAAAAAAATCTCATTGGGGTCGAACCCTCTTAGCCTTTCAGCATATCTTAGGTTCAAGTTGTTGAAATGGCCTGCAAATTCGTCAATCTTGTTGACGCTCTCGAACACGAAGTCCCTGACTTTCCAAGGCAGAGGAATGAACTGCTTTTTTCTCTTCTCGTGGAATAAATGCAATCAGTAGTTGTATTGCCTTGATATTTCTATAACAAACAGTATGTATGTGATGTGAGATGGAAGGAAAGCGGGATTTTCCTTGGAGCCAAAAATCATTATCACACTATAATTATCCATTTGTTCAAGCGTCCCCTTCTTGTCCAAAAACTTGGTTGCGTGGTCAAACATGTAGGGAGCATCCTTTCCTAACAATAAATCTTTGAAAACTAAGACAAAGTCATTAAAAAACTCATAAAAACAAAGGGAGGTTTGTGCCTCCACAAGGCCTGGTACCAGAAGGTTACTGGGTCAAATTCGCAATTTACCTTCTTGGACACAGAGAGTTTTGGAAACGGATAGTAATGCGCTATCGCGAAAACCAAGTAGGATGACATATAAATTTATTCTCCTCTTTGAATCGTGACAATTGGGAACAGATTTCCATGGAAATTAGCTTCCCCCAATCAAAAATGGTTTGTTCCTTGACTGTGAAATACAAAATATAAAGAATCATGCGGGAAATACTTGTTGTGGATTTCTGTTCCGTTATCCTTGTAAACAGCTAGTCAATTTCCCAGAATGGATTTCTAAATGAACTAACCTGCAAGCTTGTGATATCTTCAGGAACTGACGTCGGGTCTTCCAGGAACTCGGGCAAGAGGTCCAACCCATTATCATGCTTTTTTAGGAACTGCTTGAAGTCTTCTCCTCTAAAGGTCAATGTTGGCTCTGGCAATCTTAACATCTTGCAGAAGACCTGAGGTGACAAAGAAACAGGATAGTGGTCCCACAGTGGAATAATTCTTTGGCCTGAAATATATCTCTCGACGCACCAAGAGACCACCTCCTTACAGTCAAAAACTCCAGGGACACAACCTGCATGAGCAATTCGAGAGGTCCAAATTACTTCATTCTGCGCGGAAGAGGATGAGTACTAAGAGTATGCCTTGGACCACTGGAAGTTCTAGTCCTCACATTCGAAGATGTTCACTGTATCTCCACAGAACTGTTGTTGAGTTGGTGCCATAAATTTACGAGAACGTTTGTTTGCTCTAGACGATGCTTGAAATGAACAGTTGGAGGTGATAATATAACCCTCCACAAATTTTGGACCAATGCATGTGAATGGGAGATCTCCTTGAGCCTTTTGCTCATTAATGACAATCTCTATGGTTGTTGCATGACGAGTTGTTAGCATTAGAGCTTAGTAATTGCATACTTAGAAGTGTGAAGGTGGCGGGTACGGTAAAGAGCAATTAAGGATTGGAGGTTTTGTGAACCCGCCAACTCGACGACCCGCGAAAGACATTCCATGATGTTTGAAATGAACACTCTAAAGGGATAATATAACCCTATGCAAATCTTGGTTTAGTGTGTATGAATGGGAGATCTCCTCGAGCCTTTCGCTTATCAATGACAATCTTTACAGTTCGTGCATGATGAGTTGGTAGCATTAAATCTTATTAATTGCATATTTAGAAACAAGTGCGAAGGTGGCGGGGACAGGGAAGAGCAATTAAGGAATGGCTAAGTATGAAAAGCGTTCGGGCGGGATTCAAAATAGGGTTACAAGGGATACTCGGGAGAGGTGAGGGCTCGACGGTCAAATTGTATGTCTCGAAAATTTTGAGTGCAAAACGCGTAAAACGGAAGAGGGCATGATGGGGCAATCCAGCAGTTAGTTTGTATATCGCGGAATTTCAGGTGTTATTTGCAGGTCGCGGAACAATGGAAGCGGAATCTTGATCTTGCATGTCTGGGAACCCGCAATCGAAAAAATGGCTAAGTATGGAATAGGGAAACGGTCGGTCGAACTCATTTTCGCTAATATATTGAAATTTGTAATAGATATCCCATTACCTAGCAAGATATTTTCTGCATGTTTCTAGACAAGTTATGTAGAGATAGTCAGTGTGACTGTCTCCTCGAGGCTTTTACTCATTAATGAAAATATTTATGGTTGTTGCATGTTGAGCTATTAGAATTAGACCTCAGTTATTGCATACTTTGAAAGAAGTGCAAAGGTGGCGGGAACAGAGAACAATGATTAGGAATTGGATATTTTGTGAACCTGATGATCCGTGAAAGAGATTGCAAGAAATGGCCAAGTAAAAAAAGTGGACAGACAGGCTTCAAAATAGGGTGACAAGGATTCCCCAGGAGACGTGAGGTCCTGACGATCAAATTGTATGTCTCGGAACTTTTGAGTGCAAAATGTGTAACACGGAAGAGGGGATGATGTGGGAGTCCCACAGTCAATTTGTATATCACGGAAGTTTGGGTGTTGTTTGTAGGTCACGGAACAATGGAAGTGCAATCTAGAGCTTGCCTTCTCGAGAATCCACGATCAAAAAAGTGGCTAGGTATGGAATGGGGAAGCGGTCAGTCGGAGTTGCGATATAAAAGCATGAGTGCAAATGTGAACCCGTGAGTCCGCCAACCCGCACAATTAGACATTTTCGGAAAAATGACTAAGTAATCAGAAAGTGAAAGTAGAGGGGAAAAAGAAATGGGAATTTGGTTAAGTATAGAAGAGGGAAAAAAAGGGTTAATATATTGAAATTTGTAATAGATACCCCATTACCTGGAAAG
Organism: Picea mariana; assembly: GCA_032191745.1. Taxonomy (NCBI): domain Eukaryota; kingdom Viridiplantae; phylum Streptophyta; class Pinopsida; order Pinales; family Pinaceae; genus Picea; species Picea mariana. Next base: position 88,498 of record JASDQU010585840.1, on the reverse strand, counting down.
ATCTTTTCTACATGTTTTTGGACAAGTTGTATAGGGATAGTCAGTGTGACTATCTCATCGAGCCTTTTGCTCATTAATGACAATCTTTACGGTTGTTGCATGATGAGTTGTTAGCATTAAACCTCAGTTATTGCATACTTGGAAAGAAGTGTGAAGGTGGCAGGCACAGGAAACAACGATTAGGAATTGGAGATTTCGTGAACCCGCCAACCCTACGATCCACAAAAGAGATTCCAAGAAATGGCCAAGTATGGAAAGCGGTCAGACGGGCTTCAAAATAGGGTGACAAGGGTTCCCCATGAGACGTGAGGCCCCGACGGTCAAATTGTATGTCTCAAAACTTTTGAGTGCAAAATGTGTAACATAGAAGAGTGGATGATGTGGGAGTCCATAAGTCAATTTGTATATCGCAGAAGTTCTGGTGTTGTTTGTAGGTCATGGAACAATGGAAGTGCAATCTAGAGCCCGCATTCTCAGGAATCCGCGATCGAAAAAGTGGCTAGGTATGGAATGGGGAAGCGGTCGGTCGGAATCGTGATATAAAAGCAGGAGTGAAAATATGAACTCGTGAGTCTACCAACCCGCACAGTTAGACATTTTCGGAAAAACGACTAAGTAACCAAAAAGAGAAAGTAGGGCAGAAAAAGAAAGGGGAATTTGGTTAAGTATAGAAGAGGGAAAAGAAGGGGATAAAAAAGAATGGGAAAATAGAAAAGAAGAGGGCAATTTTCGTAAGCAGGAATTGGTCTCAAACAAGCCCCATTGTTGGAAAATCATCATTTTCTAGTCTAATATTTTATCCACTTACTTGTTTTCTATTGTGCTTGTACCATTAAAAAGGGTGTGACATTAAAAAGGCTGTGAGCAAATGTTTTGCTGAAGATTTGTTTTTATTGCAACTTGTGGGAGTAATTGTGTTCTCAAATATTATTTTAAGTATTAAACTTCCTGCATGATGAGTTGTTAGCATTAAAGCTTAATAATTGCATATCTAGAAATAAACTTATTGTACTGTCAACTTGACCGTAAGTATCACAATGACGAACTTGAATTTTAATATTATGGTTGATTTCATAGCCCCATTTGACTTCAGTTACAATACATCATTTTTTTTTTCAAAATATTTGTGAAGAAAAAATTTGGTCATTTCATTAATAAAGTAAAAGTGCTCAAATAGAGGCCAGGGGATGGACAACTAATAAAATGTTTCCTTTTGGAGTAAAGGAATCAAGGAAGCGAAAGGGAAATAAGAGATTGTTTGTTCAGCAAGGTTGAGATGAAAACCAAACTTCCTGGGCAGGGCCCCAACTCCCGCATCGTGAATTAGTGTTGTTATGTTCTATATGCATTATGAATAGAATTAAATGTTGGTTTGAAACTGTCTGAAATTTATTTATGTTTCCACAGAAGCCTCATGTGATCGACACAATGTATTGTCATATAATTGTTCAATGCTCCATATTAGATCAAAGTACTTGAGTCAATACAATATTTAAGAATTACGAGACTATCGAACCATGCAAACAAAAAGAGGTGTTAAATCCAGCAAAGAAGCACCAACCAAGATTCTGAGGAAATTTTTTTAATAGTAAATCTATAAAAAAAATAATGGTCAATATATACTTATCCATAAACATTGGACTGAGTTCTTTGCACCAAAGCATTGAACATATTTGTCATATATACAGGTACAGCAGTTACAAAAAAAAAAAAAAAAACATGCATACAATTCTATGTTGTTCATCTAGTGCGACAACATGTAGGAGCCATCGACAAGCTCTTGAACATGCATACAAAACGGATTATCATGTTTTTTTAGGAACTCCTTGCAATCTTCTGCTCGTAAGGTCAATTTTGGCTACCGCAATTTCAATATCTTGTGGAAGACTTGAGGTGACAAAGAAACAGGAGAGTGGTTCCGCAATGGAATAATTATTTGGCTTGAAACAGGTCAACAACACTCCTGCTCTTGAGTTGGTAACCTAGAGACATTTCAAAGCACCACTGAATTGTACAAATAACAGGGAAAAGGCCTCGGTGAGAAGAGTGTCCAATCCCCTGCCACCACTGCCAAGAGTACAACATCCCGCAAAATCGCTCCAATGGCTCACCCTAGTAAGAAAGAAACCCAAAATTCTTCAAACGCGGGAGGAGATAAGAACCCTCCTCGTGGTAAAATTGATAGTTCTTACAAGCTTCCCATGAGGAAGAAGAGAAAAAACGTTGTAGGGCAAGCGGAAGAGCTCAAAAC
>JASDQU010585840.1:66258-79497 GCA_032191745.1 Picea mariana | reverse complement strand
AAATCTAACACAAACTCTCTAAGAATTCATTGTTTCATGACAGGTCCAAGCACATAGAGATCAGATATCACTTCATATGAGACAGGGTTTAAAAGGGACTGATGAAGCTCTGGTATATTCCCATAGATCAGCACTTAGCTGATATTCTGACCAAGCCCTTGGCAAAAGGGAAGTTCGAGGCATTCAAAGACAAACTTAGATTGGTGCATAATTCCTTCCCTACTAAGAGGGAGCATTGAGAAATGTAGCTTGAGCAACAGTTCATTGCACAAGTTGAGTGTAAACGTGTAGGAAGTGGTTCAAGACATTTCTTTAGTAACCAACTAGGAAAAGTGGGAAATAATTCCATCTTGTAATTTCACTTGAAAAATAAAAGAAAAAGTGAAATTCTTATGTTTTGAAGTCAAATAGTCTTAGGTATCTAAATGAAATGTTCTAGAAGTTCTAGAATATTAGTGTTTTAGATTAGGATTTAATCTTAACCGTACATCTCATGATTGAGATAGGTGGCAACTAGGATTGAGAAGATTAATTGCTAGGATTGAGGAGATTAGTTATCTCTTTCAAAGCATAAAGAGGACAAGATAAGAGAAGTCGATTTCATATGAGAAGAGGGCAAGAGAGCTAGAAGAGTGCAGAATGCATTCAAGGAGAAGAAGAGGAGCAGATTCCTGAAGTGACCAGCAAGTACAGCAGGCTATACAAGCCGTAGCACTACTGTAGCTATCATTTCTTTATGCACAGCCCGTACACCCTCAGATCTGGCTATACAGTCTTCTGTGGATTCCGAGAGTGTGCTGTAGTTGTTGAGAGGAGAGAAATAGAAATTTGTTGTCCAGGAAAGGCAGAAACAAATCAGGCCATACTGCTGCAGCTATACCCTCTCTTACACAAGCCATACACTGCTGTTTGAGGTGATTTTATTGACTGTACAGCTGCTGGTTTAAGCAGGCTGCAGAGGTCACCTTGTAAGCTTTGATCAAAGGAATGAAAAGCTGATTAGAAGGAGAAATCCCTCTTTACGTTTTTTATTTCTTCCACAGTTCGTTTTTCAGCTACTGTGTGATTGATATAATGTTCAGAAAATTTATTTTCTGCTGTTAAACAAATTCTGTTTTTGAGTTATTTAATGAGAGAACATTAGGACAGTAGTCACCTAGGCTAAAAAAATTTACAGATCATAGACCTCAAGATGAGACTAAATTTACATCCCTCTATCTAAAGAAGTTATGTAATGATAAAAAACAATGAACTCAAATGAGAGAAGATGAAGATAATCATTTCTCAGGGCAAAGGAAAAAATCAAGAGAAAACATGACCACCAACATTGGTGGTATTATATGCACAAGATGTGGAATGGAGGCCTTACAATATGCCAATTGAACAAACTGAGAAATAGAGGGTGCATGATTGCCAACACAAAAGTTGAAACTTGGCATAACATATCAAATCATATTGGTAGTAATATAAACCCGGGAGTATTCTAATAAACAGGCTGAAAACCAGAAACATAGCAGATGCTGTGCTTGCAGCGAACAATAATCTTCACAGCCTTCCAAAGCATGATAAAAGGAGATTGCAGGAATGTTATTTACTAAAAATCAACAAGTACACTAAAAATAAGAAACAGAAGAAAACTAAAAAGACGAAAAAAGTGGAAGACAGCACAACACCAGGAAGGTAAACCACAAGAAGGAAGATTCCCTAGAAGTGACTTTAACCATGAAGATATAGAACCAAAGTACATCGCAGTTTCCATTTCTGTTAGATACAAACAACCAAATGACTTGTAGCGATATTGTGTCAATTAACAAGGGGGACAAGAAGCCAAAAAATGCCCAAAGAAAGCTAAGTGGTTGCATATAACAAGAATGTAAACAACATAGAAAGAGAAGAAAACATAGGAGTAAATACCACCAAATTTGAATCAAGGAAAGAATGACATGTTGGATAGGTCCGAAAGCTTAGTGAGAATTTGTAGTGTCCATGATAAGAAAATAGAACAGCTTTTGGAAGACCCCCAAAAACTCAAAAAGGATGGAAGCTAGGTGACAACTTTGAAGAATCGACAATGAGAAAATAGAACAAGCTTTTGGGCTGTAATTAGTCCACAGTGGATTCAGATTTATCCTAAAATAAGTTGTGCCTCCTACAATATAAAACAAAAAAAGGGAAAACACAAAAAAAGAAAACAAAATAGACCATGGCTCTGCTTCTATAGATACTAAGAACAATATAGCATGTCTGTTAGGTTCTTTTCAGCAGAAACCTATGGACTGTAGTTTCTCGATCCCATAGGTTGCATAATCAATTTCCTTAGTTTCCATGGACTCTAAGCTCCTCTTCCTTCATAAAATGAATCATCCTGGTACTACAAATTAAAAGGGCCATTCATTTACTCTTCTCTCTTTCTCTATGTATGAAAGTGTGTGTATATTGTGTCTGTAGAAGGGAAAGAACAAAAACCTGGGGTACGATATTCTCTCTTGGGAGATGATATTTCTGTGTTGCAATAGTTAGATGTTCGACTGATAAATCAAGATCATTTGCTCTATTCATGAAAGGAACCTGTGCGCATGACCCATGACTAGAATCAAAAGATGATTTTGGAGAACACTTCTTGGATGATAAGATGTCTTCCCCAGGAAACTCATCATTCTTCTCTACACTAGGCAGTTTCTGCTCAACAAAATCTGATGCACTTTGCGCATTAGAACCCTTGGTTTTTCCATCAACTCGAGATGAAAAGGATGGTAAAAGCAGAGATATCGAAGAATTTGCTCTTCCTAGTCCATTCAGACCCCTCTCTGCTAAAGAAACTTCTGGACCTCCTTCCACATCAATATCCATTTCCTCCGTCTCAGGAAATCCAGCTATTGGTAGTGAAGGTAGAACTGGTGGTGCGACCTTAGCACATAAATTGCCTGCACTTAGAGTACTTGCTGATAGTTGCCCAGGGGTTCTCTCTTGAGGATATGCAGAGGATTCAATGCAAGTTGCTTTTCTCTCCCTAAAAACGCCCCATAGATAGAGAAGTCTATTCCAACCTGCAGGAAAAAAGCAGCTGAGTTTAATAGGATATATATTTACCAAGTTTCTTACTCAAAAGATTAAAATGGAACTTCTTTGAATCTTTGCCGAAATTCTTTTAAGAGGCAGAGACCTGGAGAATTTAATTGATGTGTCAGAAATTCAAGGTCAATTGCAAGGATTTTGTACAAGTTTACTGACAAGTCAAAACAATTGTGTATGAACTCAGTATCATTAATTAAATCCTTTCACAACACACCACCGACAACTTACGCTGGGACTTTTCAGGTAACTGATTGGATGGAAATATCAAAAGCTCAACACCATCAAAGTTTCCTCTAAGTGCAAAATCATTCTTAAGCATGTGCTCCAGCAACATTTTGTAGGACCTTTCATAACTGAGAAGTAAAAGTTGATACAGTTTTAGCTCAGCAATGTCATTACTCAATAATATAGATAGTTAAAATTATGTGCACAGAAGGATGTGTAGCTTTATGCAAACCTGTTTTCAGGAAGAGGATAAAGTTTCACTTTCATACAATATATCAAAAGAAACTTACTCAATCTTCAGATGACAAAATGCCCAAGGCTTAATATAGCAACATGTCATACATTTTAGAATTTATAGCTACCAAAATCTAGGGGATACACATGACCAAACCTCTCAAGATCTTTGGCAAAAAAGTAGAGTGCGATATTTTCTTCACATGGATGACTACACCGAAATTGTATTGGCCACGAGCTCAACCGAGGAACTTCTTCCAATAGAACTCGAGAAGGAAACTTCGTAGCAGCATCAAAGACCTTTGATGCTGCACAAGTTGATGCGTGGGCTTGCAATCCATCATAGTAGTTTGAAGGATTTCCCTTGGTCCTTACCTCAAAGCCACCTCTATACAATTAACAATCAGAGATGTAATAATCCAACAAATATATTATTAAAAACACCGTATGCAGATACCAAATGGAATAAGTATCAAAAAAACAAAACTACTTTAAATGAAATTATATAGAGAGTAGAGAAGGTGCCATACTGCCATAAGAAGTTGTGCTCAGGAAGGGCTGCTAATTTTACAGTTTCCATTTGAGAAGAATGCGGAAATGGCATTACCCTCAAGTAAGTGCCAGCATAGTTTCCATCTGAAATGACAGGGGGAGCACATGAAACATCCCTTCTGACAGCTGTAACAGTGCTTTCTGTTGGATGTACAGTAAATGGAGTGGTAGTACTAGTAGCCATAAACTTGGAAAAATCCCCAAGGGAAATCATAGGTCCCTCTCCATCAACATACATTTTCTGAGATGAATGTATCTGTGCGTTGTTGGTCCATTTTGCATTCTTTACAAGGCTTGTAGGGGAAGCAACCTCAATACCAAGCGTGACAGTTGAACTAGAATTATTAATCAAAGAATCTTTAGAAATCCCAGTTGCCGGATCTAATATTCCAATAGACACATCCCTGCCTAAATCACAAATTGGCACAGAAAATTCTCGGCTCACAAAGCTCTCCCCATCAAACTTTTCACAAATGCCTGCAGCTTCTTTTGAAAATAAAGCACACTTAGATTCACCGTTAGCAGAAACCTGCCCTGGTGAACAACTTTCTGGCCTTCCCTCCTGTTCTTGTTTGTCAAATGGCAAGAGTTTTTGCTCAGAAGTTTGCACATTCTCATAAGTACTCTTGTATCCTGGAACTGCAGCCTCTAAAGAGTTATTCCATTTTCCACTGCTCGACCCTGATATGTCCCTTGAGTTTCTTGCAGCGGAAAGTTTAAGAGTAGATACACGGAGACTACTGTTACAAGTGCTTGCAGAACTCCGATTCGAGCAAAACTGAGCTGTATGTCCCAACTCTTTACACTTATAGCACCTTGTACTTCCAGCTGCTGGTAACAAATTCCGCGGAGACCATGCTGACGAAGCAAAGTTCTTGGTTTTGTCATCATTTTTACTGTTCTCAAAAGAATAAGCAGAACCTTCTGCTAGTTTATTCTTGGTACTAATACAGCTTTTTCTGTCCATGGGAAGAGATGTGCCTGTCACTGGCATAGATTTTGTTCCAGACATTGATACTGAGTTGCACTGCTCAGTGGAAATTTGAGATGCACTATAACACAAAGCCCCAGAAGAGGCAAATGGCTCCAGTTTAATGCTCATATTTCCTGTTTTAGACATGGAAAAAGGTGTCAACAGTGGTGGCAGCAATACACCTGAGCCCATCCCCACCCCACCACATAAAATAGATTTTTATCAGCAGGCTCCTTGGCCAAATTTAGCTAAATAAAGCGGCTCTTGGTTAAAAACAATGAAATGTTAAGCATCATTAGGATGCCTAGCTATCAAAATAATGCATTAAAGAAAGAATTCACGGAAAGATACTCAACTGATGTTGGATAGTCTACCTGAAAATGCTGTGGGGGTACATTCTTCTTTGACGGTGTCTGGGGCCACAGGAATTGAACCAACAATTATCTTTCCTTCAGGTGCTAGTGACTTGGGTGTAGATGTCTCCTTTCTGGATGATGCCACTCTCAGAGTTGCCTGGCTGACAGAAGAATTACTAATGGATGTTTTTGTACACAAAGGCAGATTGGTATCTCCCAAAGACACTAAATTACTAGTTGCACTTCCCGACTTCACAAGAGTTTTTCTCATAGATAAATCTGTTCCATCTTTTCTTGGTTTTCCAACTCTAATGTCTTTTGTTTGAAGACAGCTGGCATGCTGGACATCAGTTGATATACTGGTTTCTACAATAGTAGCAGCACTTGTGCTCCCCACCATTGATTTAAAGGATGAAGATTTGTTAATTGCTTTGTTCAATCCTCCAATCGTAAGCCCACTGCTGGTGCTTTCTCTAATTGTTGAAGCTTGTCCATCAACTTCACCAAAGTCTTTCTTATTCTTTGGGATTGTTGTTGCCCTTGGACTATTGATTAATCTTGAACGTGGGCTACGGGACAGCCCCACATATGCTGCCTTCAAAGATAAACCAACCTTATCAGTCAAAGTAGACAATGCACATGATAATGCATTGCTGCTTGCACCAATGCATGGTGAAGAATCAGAAGTTAAACTGTTGACAGAGGTGAATTTGCCCTTTGTTGACTGTAAAGCTCCATGAAACCTCGGTGATTGGGCCCCACTTGCAGTTGAAGGCTTCCCATTGTTATGGAGGCCACTAGTCAACTGATTAGGAGTCAAAGCTACAGCAAGAGATGGTTTAGTTCGTCCCATATCTACTGCTTTGAATGAATTGTCACGAGAAATCACAGGTTTTGCATTTGAATTTGAGATACCCTGATGTGCACTTCTAACTTCTAAAGCCTGTTTTTTGGTGGCAGGTCCAACTTCTAAATCCTCTGCTCGTCGTTTTATCAAGGACTGGGAGTTAGAGATGCCTTTGACCAATCTCTTTAATTCAGGCTCATATCTCTTTCTATCCATTTTAACTGAGAGCCGAGAATGTGAGCTGCAGTTTGTAATCTGATTCCTGCTGCTTGAACATGCCGGCTTAGACATTAATGCATTGTTCAGTGGGACTTCAATATCTTTTGAACTTCCATCCTGTGGGACTTCAATAGTTTTTGAACTACCATTCTGTGGAACTTCAATATTTTTTGAACTATCATTCTGTGGAACTTCAATATTTTTTGAACTACCATTCTGTGGAGACTTGCAGCCTTCACAAAGCCAGTTACCTTCTGGAACTTTGTCCAGCATAGTTTGCATGCAGTAACTACCAATAAATAATAAACAGAAAACGTGCCTATTAGATGATCAAATATATGCATTCTTGAAACAGGAACACTTCTCTCTAATTGCCAAACTAGATAACTACAATAAAGAAGTAATTAGCAAATCATAACAAGTTACAATACAACAGTGTTTATAAGAAAAGATAAGAAAACTAACATATGCTCCGCACCATCATTACACATGCTACAGATAGCAAGCTTGTCCTCAAGACCTGCATCGCCACAGATGTCACATACTTTCACCTGTTATTTGAAATACAGACAACAGTGAGTATCTGGCTTTTCAACCAGGAATAGAAACTCTAACAATGAACAGAGAATTGTGATGAATATTTTTCGACATTTCCGTCAAAATACCTCCATTGCCCTCTCAAAAGTAAAATTTCTACAAAGGAGACATTCCAAAGTTTATAACATAAATAAGGGATGGTTGAAATTAATGATTGCTACACTCTGGTGATTCAAGATAAAGAAAAGTATCTTCCTGTGCAAGCTTGCATGTTTCACATTTGTGCATCATTCATACATTTAATTGTTCAAGGAAGATCATGCTTGATATTAATAACCACGCATTGAGAACCACAGCATCGAAGTCACTTGGTTCATTTTTGTGTTCGAATTCAGTGAAAATGGAATTCAGAAGAAAATTGCAAGTGCAAAAAGATCGGATAAAATTCTCCATTGAGTTTCACAAAATTCAAAATTTTTAAAATTTGAAAACATATATAATAAAATTCCATGCACTGACAAATTTTATTCAAATTTCATGAATGAAATCAGATTTAGTCAGTGAATAAACTCAAACTTAATTCAATTTGAATCAGATCGAACAAATTCACCAAATATAAGTGAATTTATTTGTTGGGCCATGGTGTTCGCTGAATTTCAATTTTTTCCTTAAAATTCAACAAACACGGTGACTGAGCATGGCATTAAAACCAAAAATTATTTTAAACAGAAGTTCTGAATGCCTCAATTGGAAGGTCAGAAAGATGTTCTCTGGAAGAGAAGAATTTTTTTGACAGGCTTTCCACTCTAAACCTAATGAAACTTACATAGCTTTATTATTATGTCCTTCAGGTACAAGGATGTTTACAAGATGGTAGCTAAGATTGGTCGCTTCCCATTGTTTTATGTTATATTATCTCAACTATGGGATTTGAAAGGCTTAATAGCTTCTACTTACTTTTATTGGTTGATTTGCAAACAATACCCTTTTCTAGGAAAGAAGTTATTTATTTGTGCCTTTTATACGCATTATTAGATTCACAACCCAACATATGCAGACAAATAAAGGCTAGAAATGTTTCCTATCAGAGATCAGCAAGACATCAGACTGCTTGAATCAGCGACATTTGGAACCTGAAATACAGGATAATAATACTTACATCATCCTCTACCATGTCAGGATCATTTGAGTTGTCTTCAAGTACTGGTTCAGATGCAACAGAAGGCTCTTTCATTTCAGATGGCCCAACGTCCACGTTGTATTTATCCGCAATTATGTCAAGATCCATTTGATTGCCTGCATCTGTAGTCAATGAATTCTTATCAATAACCAACTGGGATGGTTGTTCAAGTGCTGCCTGACAATCTGGAGTCACTTCAGCTGGAACATGGATACCAGCCATACTAGGATCCGATGATGAATGTGAAGTTTTCATGGCTAGGAAGGCAGTCTCAGAACTGGTTTTTGGACATCCATCTTCAGGGTCTTTTGGACTTTGGACAGCACTTAAAAGATTAGTCGTAGCATCTATGTTTTCCTGTATTGTAGTAACCACTGGCTTCTTTGATGAAGGGAATCCCGTTTGGCTTGATGACCACGCAGGAACAAGATCTTTCCCTTCCTGACAGCATGAGTCTGATTCAGTCACATTTTTCATCGTGAGATAATTTGCACTAAGAAGGTCTTGTGTTACCGAAATGGAGGATGATGAAACCAATTCCTGTGATATGTTTCCTTCAACAATATGTCTGTTCTGAATTTCCTTTTGCAGAGGTGAACCAGTCAGAGGGAGTTCTATTGGGCTAGTCCTGACTGTCAACTTCATGGATTCTGTATAAGTTATATTCGGCATTTCTTTCACATGAGGATCTGTACATACATCTACAGCTTTAAAGTTAGAATTTGTAGATATCCTACAAGAAATATCAGTATCATGGTCTTGCAGAAACAATGTTCCCTGCTCCGAGGCAAATTTCACCTCATCAATGACATCTACAGAATTTCCAACTCCACTATAGTCCACCTTCTTGACAACCACGCAAGGTTTTCCATCCAAGCATGCAGAATTTGTATCTAGAAAATTCTCAGTCAATCTCATAAGATTATCTATTGGATTGTATACCTTTTCTTGTGTACTCTGACTACCCATGACAACGTTCCTTTTCTCACATTTAATATTGCATGAATCATCATTGATATACATTTCTGATATGTTTTCTTTGTGCTCACTGGAAATAACATGTATATCCAGATTAGAATCTGGTTGCAAATCAGGTAAGATGTAAACACTTTCTCCTTGCGGTTGATTTGATTTAATTTCAGTTTGATTTCTCTGTGCTTCTATACTTGTCAAAACATTAGAAAGCATATCTGGGTTATTTTTTTCCACTTTCTTGGTAGCACAAGGATTGTTTAAGTCTGTCTCATTTCCAACATTTTCTTTTCTCAAAGGCAGTTTCTTACCAAGGTCAATGGTCTCCTTCATAGCAATATCATCACAATAATCCTGCGCATTCAAGTCAGTAACTTGGGGTATGTCCTTTGATCCTGAAACATTCAAATAAATTCCCACAGCTGATTCAGAAGGCAGAGGACCACCCTGTGATAATTTCTGGGGTTCCTGGGAAGAATAGCATTCCACATGATTCGCTTCTGGCTGCTCTCCACATGAAATAAGATTGCCCTTACAATATGATAGCGAGGAATCTGTGCGCTTGACAACCTTTTCACTTTCCCCGATCATATTTTCAGCGTCTCCTTTTTCTGTTTCATGGTCACAATCTGAACTGTTACTGGCCAACTCTCCAATATTTGATTTAAATGCCCTTGGTCTCTTTAAATGATCGTGTCTTCTTCTGCTGACACTCACTACAGTTTCTTCAATTTCAATCAAATCCTTTTTAGATGAATTCCTTGTATTTCCTTTATCAGACATGTCCTTCCCTGTTCTCTTGTCAGTTGATGATATGTGAGATGTGTTATCACCACTAGCAACAATAGAGTCTAAAGTGTGATTATCATACTCTGGAGCAACATCTGTTTCTGTAGGACTCATGTGTTCAGTTGAACTACCTACCAAGACTTCGCTGCCTTTGTTGTCTACCTGTTGGGCAAAAAAAACATTATGGAACAAATGGAACAATAATCTACATACTCCTCTCACTAACATAATATCAAAGCAGTGGAAGCTCCAGTTCTCCAGGAGCACCAATGTTGCATAATGAAGCATTTCCATTCAAGATACGGGAATTCCAAAAAAGAGCAAAATAAGTTTGAAACCATCAAAAACTTATTAGAATACTGGAGAAATTCTCCTGTATTTCCACCAACAAAAGTCGAGGGTAAAGAAAAGATTAATAAGCACTCCAAGGAAACATTTTTGAACGAAGGCCATTTCAATTTTTTCACTAGTCCAGACTCCATCACCAGCAACTGAATTCTTTTACATATCAAATATTATATACTTTCACGATTGCATACCTAGAAATGAAAACCAACAACATATATCATATTCTTTGGAGATAAAGGGGTCAAGGATTTGTCAAAACCTATGTTACAGGAAACAACAGTGCAGCAGGCAGTTCAAGCCCAGAAATGTTTCCAGGACGAGAAGTATCTCGAAAATGTTCCCAGGACAGAAAGCACCATGGAAACGCCAGGAAATGGCTTCCTGGCATTTCTGGGAATCAGGAAACATCTGGGAAAGGTTTCCCAACATTTCCCACGTGTGTCCTGATTTTTTGAGGCATTTCTGGCCTGAAATAACTGGAAACACCTCTCTTTTTTTCCCTTCATGTTAACATGACAAGGGCTGAGGCCCCCCTGACAACTGTTATGCACCATAAAAACAGCCAATAATCCCTAAATTCGAATTTTTGGAGCTGAAAAGTTATAGAAATGAAATTATTCTCCCAAGGATTTTGAAAGCAATTTTTTGAATTTGCTGCTTGCCAGTGTCAAAGACAAATTTTTCTTCACATAGCTGGAATTGTCTCCATATAGCTGAAATTTTGTCTACAATTTGTTTTCTACTCAGCTGTGTATTTGTTTTTCTGGCTAGCATAGAATCTAAGGCAAACAAACATGAATTCTTGAATCTTGGGTGTCTTACAATGAGCTGGAATTTGTCTTTAAATGAAGCAAATTTTTAACAAATTTAATTATTTTCAATAATTTAGGGAAAAATCCAATACAACGATTTTTTTTCTTCCCTTGCAAGAAGGTGGAATGTATACTACTTCCATACTAGCTGGGATACAACAATTTTTTGGTTTTCCCTATAATATGTATGGGATATAATTTTCTGTAATTTGGCCTATTTTATATCTTCTTTATATTTTTTCCAAATATTTATTTTGTTGGAACTTAAGCAACTACAATGGCAGAAAATACAATGAAGAAAAGAGAGAATAGTACTTCGATGATTATTATTCAATGATGTAATGTCATAATACATAGAATAGGAGAGGGATGTATTGTTCTAGTATTTTTCTTGGAGAAAAGCATGGATCTAGAAATATTTTATGGTTATCCTTTGGAGAGATTTGTGGATCTAGATTCCACTAAATAATATTTTATTGTAAAGGAGATGGAGCTCAAATCTATATAAGGATTTGTTCCCTCCATTGTTATTCATGGTTGGATTTGTGAGGAGATTTCCTCCAAGAGGTTTGTTGAATATCTTATGAAGATAATGGAAAGTTAAGGGTTTTTCTTGACAAAGCAAGCCAGGCTAGACATAAGTAAGAAAAGGAGTCTCTAAGTTTGTTTTACATTTCAAAGGGGTTTACTTCCTATCTGCAATGCTAAGTCAAAATGGTATGTCCCCTTATCTTTCACTGATTCAACGCCAAATAACTTTTCTCAACATTTCAAACTTCCTCTTTTCAACAAAATCTTGTTTTGGATCCAATGTCGTTGAATGTGAATGTTGGAAATTACTTGCAAACAAATATATTTTGAAGGGATAAATTCTAGGTAATATTGTTCCCCCTTTAGAAGTGTTTAAATGTGGGTCATTTCCCTCTTACATATCTTTGTTGTCTATTGTTGGAAATGGTAATGTTGCATCTTTCTTCTTAATTCAAGTTGTTGCAAGTTTACATATCCATTGATAGGCTCACCCTTCATGCACGTTTTAGATGTTCTTCATTAGGGTTCCTCCAAGTAAATTTTCTACAACTTTTAACCGCAAAGTAAGGATAGTTGTAGCTTGTTCATCCCAGCTATGTTTTATCCTTATCTCATAAGAAAACAACCCTCTAAGATTGATCTTTTGACTCTATTTTCCCTAATCTGGATAGGTACTAATCTTGGTCCACCCATCCATCTACTTTTAAAGTTAATCATACACTTTCCTAGGGAAACCCCTCTTATGTTGGAGGAGAGCCTACCTAAAGTGAGAGAGGGAATTGTTTGGTGACAATGGACAACCCCTCTTAGTTCCCCTGAGGTTGCACTTGTGTTTTAGGGTTTTACCACTTAAGGTGTAGGTTTGGGAGGTAACATGTGGTATAAGTGCCTAATTGCATCAACCATTCAGCACCTAGCACCATATCCATCTCATCGAGCGATAAAGCATAGAATCTTATTTCTAGTTCCAATGCTTGGATTTGAACCACTGTTGTATATATCAGTGATATATCAGAAATATCGGATATATTGGCGAAATTTTCCAAGCAAAATGTCGCGACATTTCCGACATTTTGAATGTGTCGCGACACATTCATTAACTCGCGAGTTTTTGAATTTTTGAAAAAGTGTCGCGGGTCGATGGAAAGTGTCAGCCTGCTGGGTAAAGCCACGGAAAAAATGTGCGTGAAGAGGATTTTAGAGGCCGCGGGTTGCCTTTTTTGGTCATTGTTTCATTTCTAAAGTGTGAGGGAGCTAGAGAGGTGTGAGGGAAGTCATTGTGCATCTATCCAAGGAGGAGAGAGCCAAGGATCTTGTTGCCATTAGCGCCAGCGGAGAGATCAATATTTCCAGGTATGATCCAAAACATTTTTCTTTCATTTGTTTGAAGTTCGAACTTGAAGATTTGAACTTTGTTTTTTTATTTTTAGAGTTAGGCTAGGGTTTGCAATGTGCCTCTTCTTGTTGTTTTTGAATGGAAGATTCAATCATTCTAATTCATCTAGCTCTTATTATTTAACCTTTGCATTATCGTGTGTTTATTTTGGTTTTTTTTTGTGCCATAGGTTTAATATTTTCATCTAAACAAA
>JASDQU010585840.1:31900-45187 GCA_032191745.1 Picea mariana | reverse complement strand
GCACTTTTGTAGAGAGAGTGCGCAAGCAAAGGACCAAGGGAGAGCTAAGGAGAGGGGGCCCACCATTGTATTGGGTACAAACTTCACGGCAAGGGCACAAATCTTCATATCTATCTAGCAAAGGAAGCTAAGGGGCGCAAAACATCTTCTAGCAGGCACAAAAAGAAAGGGGGCGAACAAATCCAAAAGAGGCGCCAATTTCAAGGAACTCTTAAGCAAGCTTAAGCGGAGCTTGCTCTTGTATCAGGTTCCATTGTTTCATTTCCTTATTGTAGCATTTGCTTGAGATCTCCATAATACATCTACTCTCTTAATGGTTTTCCCCATGGGTGTTTTTCTAGGGTCATGTTGACCAAAAACACTTGTGTCCATTTGTCATGGTTTGCTTATTTATTTATCAGCTGTGGGTGTTAAAGATCTTAGAGGGTATTTTCTGTTTTTGAAGTATATTGAATGTGCTAATAATGGACAGCAAAAATTCCTATTAAAACCCATTCAGAGAGAATTTTCAAAGGGGCATTAAATCACTTCCTACTTGGCAGATTTTCAGGGCATAAAGTTCAGATTTGTTGGCTGTTTTGGACAGCAAGATAACAGTCTTAGAACAGTGAGAAAAACAGCTTGAAAGTACCTTGAAATTGGTGCCCAACAAGAGGTCACATGACAGGTCTGTTGGGCAGCCTTTAAGAACCTCAAAATTCTTTAGGAGGCAAATGCAAGGATTTTTCTTGTGAAGCATAATGTTTTGGACCTAATTTGCTGAATAGCAAATGCTGAAAACTTGCATAAAATGTGTTGTAAAGGGCTAAAATCCAGGTAACTTTGTTCCTTTATTTAGAAGATATTAGTTGTGGTTTATCCCCCTTTATATGTGCTTGTGTTTATTGCTAGAAATGCCTATGTGCATCTTCTTTCTTCATTCGAATTAGCTGTGTGATTTACAGTTCTATCATGCATGTTTGGAGGTCTTCCTTATTCAGATTCCTCCAAAGTATTTTTCTGCATTAGTGGACAGCAAGATAGGACTGCTGTAGGTTGCTCATTTTGGCTACATTTTCTCCTTATCACATAAAAAAACAGCCTTCCTTGTTTTCTCCTTTGACTCCACTTGCCCAATGTATTGGCAGTAGACTTGGTCCACCCATCACCCTATTCATAAAATCTATACTACAATTTCTGTTTTGTTAAAGTTAACTCTCCATTTCACCTTGAGCTTCCATTGCATACCTTTCACAATCCTATTCCAGGGATAACCCTCTTGTGTCACCTTGAGCTTCCATTGCATACCTTTCACAATCCTATTCCAGGGATAACCCTCTTGTGTCGGAGGAGGGCTGGACAAAAGTGAGAGGAGCTACTATGGTGACAGTGGGTAGCCACTCTTAGTTCATCCAAGGTCTAACTTGTGCTTTAGGACTTTATTACAATAAGTGAGGGTTTGGGTGGTAACACTACCTTTGCATATAAGAACAAACTTGTCTCATAAAATAAGTTACCATGGATGCACCTTAAATAATCTAAACAAAAATCATGAGAACATGAGATAATGAAGCCCCAAGTGGGACAAAACTCAACCGCATTAACAACTTTTTGTTTATCTCATGTGTCATTTGTAAGGGACATTTGGCCATCGCGGGCAGTTCCAAGTTCTAGAAGTTTTGGCTCATGCCTTGTTCTTAGTTGTCACTTGCTTGTAAAGGTCATAGTGTGGCCTTAAGGTTTAAATAAGCACAAAAAGTTGACTATCCTATCATGGTGTCATCCTTAATGGAAAAAATAAGCTATGGCATAATGGCATTCTTTGCTCAAATTCTAGGCTCTAGCCATATAAAATAAAGAGAGCAATTGGATTTGTACTTTAAAGCCCACATATGATGAAACTTAGTCTAGTGAATAAGTGTAAACATGTAGTTTAGTTGTACATTATCTATTTTATACTATAATACTAGTACATTTTGTACTTCATATTTTGTCATTTTGGGTGACTTGGTCCAAGTTGATCATTGACCTACTTTATTGTATTTTATTGGAGACTTTGTCAAAGATGATCACTCTCCCACAATTTTGTACTCCTATATATACATATATATATAAAATACAAATGATTGTACACTATTTGTACAATTTTGACTATCCTTTCTCATGGTTACACACTTGTTTCCTAGTTTGTCTACTTATATATGGGTATCCTTCCAATCTCCTTGTGTACTTTCTATTAGGTTTTTTGTCTTGTGTGAGTGATTTTCACATTACTATTTTATGCACATATCAATTGATATTAGGATCTTAAGATTAGGGCTCTTTAGAGCTTAGCAATTTTGGCTTCTGTTGGGATTTTCTTTGTGCCCAAAAACTTCCTTTAAGTTCTTTCCAATTGGTTTCAAGTAAATTGTGTGAGAATATTTAAAGTAAACCCAACTTGAGGGATTTGTTGGACCTTTGGGACCTCCTCATTTATGGTTAACAATTTTAGTGGTTATTGTGGTCCCACCCTTTGGGGTCATAGGGGTGAACCCTAAACCTATCTATTGGTGAGGCTCTAGCCTTATTCTATACACAATACACACATTGCATACACACAATTCATTGTGCTCTTTGGAATCTTCTTACAAAGATGTGCTTCATTGTTTAAAGGTGTTTTTGAACACCATTGTTTCACTTGGTTACGATGGGCTCATATTAAAATGCTAACATGGTATCATAGCCAAGTTCCATGAGCAGTAAAACATTGACCTGATCCTTTTAGCATCGATTTGATGGTGTTGAGGCCTATGATAAAGTGGTTGTGATTTGTCTGTAGGCCAAAAGAACTACTGTGTACCTACTATGTATTGGTCGATCTATTAAGAAGGCAAAAAATACAGATTTGTAGTGTGGATCTCTTGGATCTGCTATAGGTATAGATCTTCTCATGTAGATTTGCTAGAATCGATCTACATAAACCTACTTGTGGTTGATTAAGATCAAAGTGTGGAGGTGATTGGTATATGTTGGTGAATAAATCCATTGAAGGGCATGGCCTTGTTTAGGGATCATTCTTGACTAGTTGATTCGTGGTATATACCATTGGGTTTGGTAAGTGTTGTTGGGTTTTATTTATTGACTAAGGCATGTATATTATGTTGAATTTGCTTTACATATTATAGACGTATTGTCTATTGGTGTCGACTTGTGAGATCGAGGTAATTTGGTAGGTGTGGCGGTGTAATACCTAGACCTACATGTGAGATGTGTTGCTAGCTTGGGCGTGCAATTGCGATCATTACAAGTAGACTAGGGTTCTGTTCTATTGGCTATTGAAGAGCAATCATTGTGAAATTCGAAGAGCTTTCAAACTATGTGATGCTATTGCATGATAAAAGAAGTTGTCACCTATGTTGAAGAGTTGTTGTAGCCACAAAGTGTTGATGAGAAGTTGCTATCATGGGTTGGTAGGGAGTCGTGGGTCAATGGAGAAGACTTGTGCGAATTAGAAGCAATCACCATGTACACTACAATTTGTTTTTGAGGATTCGCGTGATGTTTTGGTATAGTAGCATCGAATGCTCACATGGTGTTGAAGTGTAATTGTGTGATTGAGCACCTAGGCAAGAGGTACCGGTTGTAGTCAACGGACCAAGCACTGCCAAGGGGCTTTAAGTAGATCAATCCTCATTTATTCAGGTATGAGTATGATTTTGTAATTAATTTTGAGTGTTTTCTATCAAATACTTGTTACTAGATTAGAAAAGTTGTGTTAGCTAGAAAAGTGATAGACTAAGGTTCTATACATGTGGATGTGTATTAGTGTTGCAAAAATCATGAAATTATTGCCAACATTGTGATATATGACGATGTCCCCTAGTCAACGATAATATCATTGGAAAAATCACGTTTTTTTCTAATTTTGAATATATCGATACATTGGCAATATATCGTTTGAAAATGGAAAATATTGGACGAGTTAAGAAAATTTTGGATTGTTTTGATCAGTTTGATGAGGGAAAGCATGGGATTGAGAACAAAGGAGTTACTCACTATTACATTTGCCCATAATAGGGCTAGAGGGAGGGGGTTCTTTAGA
Source organism: Picea mariana (assembly GCA_032191745.1). Lineage (NCBI taxonomy): Eukaryota > Viridiplantae > Streptophyta > Pinopsida > Pinales > Pinaceae > Picea > Picea mariana. The sequence goes on along the minus strand of JASDQU010585840.1, from coordinate 41,124 downwards.
TGTTTAAAAAATAAATAAAATGAATATTTTTGTATTTTTTTTAGTTTGTTGATATTTTCTGATATTTTCCTTGATGTTACGAATAAGTTTTTCCTAGACCCCCAACGATTTATTTGCCAACACGATGTTTGCAACATTGGTGTGTACTCTTGGCTTGAATAGTGGAAAACATATCGTAATATTGTTCTTAAGCGATTTGAGCGTTAAAGGTCATATTTGTGTTGTTGATATTGTTGTGTATTTTTTCTCAATAAAAGTGAGTAGGGCACTTTGGGAAGGCCTATTGTTGTAGAAGAATAAATCAAGGATCACTTTTTTGGCTACATTATTCTTTGTTGATTGACATTATTTGAAGGGAATCCTTGATTTATATTCATCAAACACAAACTAACTTTAAAAAGTGGGTATTAAAATTTGAGTATTTGTTTGAAGCAAGGACATTGGTTTAGTCCTTAGGGTATTTTAAGAGTGTTTTGTGGGGGCCTTGAGACTTTGTGCGTCCCACTCATACACCATGGTTATCTATGACAAGTATAAGAAATTGAAGATGAAATATGATCTTTTTCTTTCTCAGGTGGATGAAAAGGACTAGATGATCAAGGACTCGCATGACCTCAATTAGGGCCTTGTTCAAGAAGTTACCATGTTAAGAAGCATTGAAGGTAATTTAAAAGATTGTGTCTGTAAGTTAGAAAGATTGTCTTTTAAGAATTATTTTGACCTTGTTGAGAGCTCAAAATCTCATATGGATGAGCTACAAAAAAGCAATAAGGATCTTTATGAAGACCTCATAAATTACTTTTGTGATAAGAAAGAGCTGCTTGATGCTTTGTAAGGAGTTAAATGTCTTTCTTAGCATTGTATTGATGATGACGATGCTTCTCAAGATGTTTCTAATGATACCTCTAATGGTATTCCTAGTAGTGACGATGTTGGTAAGATGGATGATATTGATGATGTGCCTTCTTCTCATGCTTTGTTGGCTTTTATTGAACTAGTTTCTCTTGAGTTTGAGAAACATACTAGTGCTGTTGAGTCCTTGTTGTTGCGCTAGAAGGAATATACAAGGGGAGGACTTGGGAAGAGTGGACATGGTATTGTTGTTCCTATTGAGTCTGAGATGAGACCAATTAGAGTAGGACTTGGATATGGTGAGACCTTATTTCTAGATGGAGGTCATTCTACTATTGATTTTCAAGAAGAAGGTTATCTTGTACTTGCTACTGTTTTGTTGTTCTTGAAGGTTATTCTATTAAGTTGTAGAGAGCACAACCTATACTGACTGATGATTTGGTTGATGATAGTATGCCCTAGTTGGAGACAAACGACAGTTTTGTTTGATTTGCAAAGACAACATGCACCTTTGGTTGGGCGGATATCATATCCTGCACATCTTGTTCAACATTAACAAGTCTATTTTTCACATCAACCTCCTCATCTTAGAGACGAGAGAAATTCATCTAAGAGTCAAAATTCTTGGTATGGTGGAAAAGATGCTTAAAGATCTTTGTAGAATATTTGATGATTGGTTGTGCAACATTTGAATATTTGCTTGAGGATTTCATACAGATGTGTAATGTCGACTATACATGATACAATTCTCCTCCTTATTCTTGCTGACTATTTGATTACTATTCACAGTCAGTGTTGCACTATTTTGTATACAAGACATTTTTGATTGGAGGCCTTCTATGTGAGCCTTCAGACTATTGTGATCCCTCACACTATGTTTAAGGGGGGATTTTATTGAACTTGTTGGGTTGTATAAATTTGGCTTGATGTTGTTGAGAACCCATTGATGGTTTCAACTAGTCGACATAACTTGACAAAGTTGTTTCATGATGAGACAATGAAGGGAAGTCGAAGAAGAAGTAGGGGAAGGCCTAGGGACTGCTTAGATCATTAACGAAACGAGGAACTGCTTTTTGATACGCACCGAGACACTGAAAGGGATTTTCAGCAAAGAAATCCAAGTTTATACTTTTTTCGATTTTCTACTATCCTTTACAACTCTGAATTTGGTTAATGCTCTTGTTGCATGATTTGGGAACATTTATGTGAAGCTTCCATGGTTGAGATTGCTTGTTTGATATCACTATGATTTTGGAGACTATTTCTGACAGTGGGAATCAATTCTAACCATTTGTGCATAGGGTCTTGTTGCTCCACTTTTGTGTGTGGAGATGTTTTGAAGGTTCAATCTCTAGAGAACTCTCCATTGTAAGCCTTGTTGGATGGGTTTGGTTCACTACATTTCGAGGAGGATATGGTGGAGGTTTTGTGGAACTAATTTTTTTGTTGTACCTCATCATGGTCAGGTATTTTGGTTGTTAGTGTTCCTAGCTCGGTTGTGCCAAGTGGGGAGTGGTGAGAGATGTGATATCTCTAGAATTTTTATTGGATAGGTTGTAGTAATGATGTTCACTGCGAGACATTGTCGTTAAGGGGTGGTCTTCAAAGAATGCCACCTTCATAGATCCTCCATGTTGTGTTTAAGGGAGGATGTGAGAATATTAAATGTAAACCTAACTTGAGGGGTTTGTAAGATCTTTGGGACTGCTTCATTTATGGTTAACCACTTTAGTGGTTATTGCAATCCCACCCTTTGGGGTCTTAGGGTGAACCCTAAACCTATTTTTTGGTGAGGCTCTAGCCTCATTCTATGCACAATACACACATTGCATATACATAATGCATTGTTCTCTTTGGGATCTTCTTACAAAGATTTGCTTGATTGTGTAAAGGTGTTTCTCAACACCACAGTGCCACTCAGTTACCATGGGCTCATCTTAAAACCCTAACAATTTGTAGGCATGTTGACATCACTGACTCCTATCTTTAGGCCATTGGCACATGGCGACACAAGTAATTTATTATTGCTTGATACGCCCTCTCCATCTTTGCATTTTTTGCACTTTATTTCTATATTTTTTTTGCATTTGTGGTTCTATTCGCAACAAGCATAACCATCGATTCTTTTTGTTCTGTACTATCACTTCAAAATCCTGCGGTGAAGTCCAATGCTTATGACTTTTTTTCAATGGAACGCATTTTGCTTTTAGACATATATTTGCCATATTGTGTTGTACCATGGCTCCCTACAACTCTAGCATTGCCTAGACCTTGATGAAACATATGCAACATCAATAACCATTATTGGAAGAACTGGTTGCACAATGTTAAAAATAGAATGAGTTTTATATCTAAATGATGCAAAACATGATTGCCATGTTCTTGCAACTAGTGATTGTACAGTTATAGACCTTACAAAAAACTCTATAGCAACAATAGTTTCCATATCCAAAACCCAATATTTCTTGGGGAATTTGTGTTGTTCAACAAACTTTCGAGTTGCAACTAAATTCTCGATGCCTAATAGAAATAAGTTTGACCCTTGGATACAAATTTTAGTTGCTATTTTAAGACAATCAAAATCTGACAGAGGATAATAAATTTTTGGTTGTTGAAGTTCACATGGAGGACCAAGCCCTCAAATGGTGGTAGATCCACACCAACTTCTTCTTGTTGAAAACCAACATCTGATTGACACTTGAGACAACTTTAACGATGTCGTCCACACGTGTTCTATACCTTAAAGTACAAGGATGTGCCGTTGCCAATTGGCAAAGTGGATCCAACTTCGGAAGGGCCTTTGGCAAATTGGCCAACGATTCATCAACATCTTCAACCAAATGCCTATCAAGATTAAGCAAGTGAATCTCAAGACATTGTCCACGTGAAGTTCATTTTGGGTTTGTCACTTCATGCAAGGAAGGAACTTGAACGTTGTCTAGTTACTTCTCTAAATCACCCCTTCCAACTTTCTTCTAAGATAGAAGCCAAGCTATCCAATGCTAACCTTATAATCTAGAAGAAATCCACTGTTTGTTCTCTGTATGTGCCACTCCTATGGGCCAACCCAACAACATGGACAAAACACGAGCTCTCCTAGCACCGCTTTTGTAGTTGGAGCACAAAAGAAGTGGAAGTGGCGTTCCTACCACAAATTATGGACATTTTGATGACATGTGTAGGGTTTTTAGGCCAAGATCGATAAGAAGGTTCAATCCCTAGTCCATCCTTTATAGATCTACGTCTAGTTCATGGTCATAGACTATAATGGCATTGATGAAGAAGCTTTTTTCACTCAAAGTTGTCAGATCAAGGACCATTTGGATTCAGTCATTATGGACAATGGAAACTAGAAGAGTATGGTGTCTTATCTATTAGTAGTAGCCTTGAAGCCACCAACCATACCTCTTCTCAAGATGTATTGGCTTAGATGGGTTATGTAAATTTCTTAAGACCAACAAAACTAAGCAAGTAGATTAGATCTAATCACTATACTGGAATTATTTACTTCTTTAATGCAACAGAAACTAGAGAAACAAATCGCACAGTACACATAATTTTCTACTCCTCAAATCAGTTCTTCATTTAATCATCAAAACTTACAAGAGCTTCCTTCATAGGGAAAATGGCTCTGAGAATTTTACAGCGAAAACAACAAAAACAGAAAGATGGAATCACCTCAACTTGCTACCAAAACTTGTTGTACGACCTTCTTTGTATGGCCTGTACGAACTTGTACATGTGGGATGTACGACTCACATGTGCGACCTTGTCTCTGCTGCTGTTTCGAAACCCGTGCGACCCTCTACTGATGAACAATCCACACATGCAACCCCCTTCTGGCTGCTTTTCAGCTCACATGTGCGACCCCTTTGCTGGTTGCCGCTGTTTAGTCTTGGTTGATGATGGATGCTGCCCCCTTGCTGATTTCTTACTGCTGAAATCTTCTCGCCAGGCTGAAGATCAAATCTTTGATCTTCCACACTCACTCACGTGACTTGTGAATGAATGATCTCTCTGTGTGTCTTTGTTCTTTATGCGCTCTATCTTTTATAACATTGACTTGAGCCAAATCCCTAATCTCAACGGTCAAGATCTAATTGTGAGATCAATGGCTATCCTTTAATTAAATCATTAAGTGACTTAACTTAAGTGACTTTATTAATTAAAAGTCACTTTATAAAAAGACGTTCACTTTATTAATTAATGATAAAGTGAACTCTAGAAAAAGCATAGGATACATATCCTACTGTGCCCTACAAGTATTTGAGCACATGCTTTGCTACCACCCAATGAACCTCTCTCGAATCCACCATGAACTGGCTCAGGGTGTTAACAACAAAAGAGATGTCTAGTTGGGTGTTGAACAGATACATCAACAAACCAATCAGCTGCTTGTACTATCTGGGGTTTGCCAACTCTGAATTTGAAGAATCAATCTTCCTCAGGTTGGTCACCATCGATCTGCTCTTCTCCATCTTGAATCTCTTCAAGATCTCAAGAGTGTACTTCCCCTGTCCAAGGAAGATCTCGCCTGGTCGCTGCCAAACCTCAAGTCCCAGAAAGTAATGCATTGGCCTGATATCCTTCATCTCGAGTTCTGACGCTAAGTCGAACTTGCATTCTGCAATCAACCTCTCTACACTTGTCAGAATGAGATCATCCACATACAACACCAAGATGAGGACCTTAGATCCAACTAACAAGAAGTATAGGTTAGGATCTGCCTCACTCTTGGTGAAGCCCATGCTCTACAAATAGTTGTCAATTTTGGAGTACCAGGCTCTGGGTGCTTGCTTAAGTCTATACATGGGTTTCTTCAACCTCCACACATGTCTCCTTGTCATGAATCTCAAACCCTTGTGGCTGCTCAATGTAGACTTCCTCCTCAATGACTCCGTTGAGGAAGGGTGTCTTCACATCCATCTAATGGATGCTCCACCCCATCTAAAAAACAATAGATATTACTGCTCGGATAGAGGAGTATCCGACTATAGGAGCAAAAGTCTCCTCGTAGTCTACTCCCTCTTTCTGAGAGAACCCACGAGCCACAAATCTGGCCTTTTACTTCTCCACATTTCCATCTACTGCATGATTTACTTTGTAAAGCCACTTGGAAGTCACCATTGGCTTTCCCTCTAGCCTCGGCACAATCTCCTAGACATCATTCCTCATGATGGAGTTGTGCTCCCCCATCATGGCATCTCTCCACACCTGCTGGCTGGTAGCTTCTTGTTAACCCCTAGATTTTCACCCTTGAAAATATTGAGGGTTAAGAGCCAGTATGCACTATTTTGGCTGGCATTTTGAGATTCTCCCAGAGTTTAGCACTTGTGGTTAGCAGAGGTTGGTTCCCATTAGAGGTAGGTATATGATCGGTACATGGTCGTTTGGTTCAGAGTTAGAGTTGGCTTGGTTTCCCATGCATTTTGAGAGAGATGTCTACATACACCAGGCATTGCTACTTTTTAGGAGACATGATTTGAGTGGGTCTCTTGATAGTTTGGAGCAGTTCTGAGCATACAGGGAGAGTCCTTGCATGATTCTAGGCCCAATARCACTTTTTCGGGCAACATGCAAGATCTTTCTATTTTCAGCAGTTTGGGCTCTAGGCCCCAGATTCAGATTTCGAGCACATATTGTGGATCCTTGCGACATTCTGAGTCTTTTGGATCTTTTTCGGGATGATTTGGCACRATTTACTATTTTTAGTAGGTTGAGCACCAGGGCTCGCATGTTAATTCTGATAGCAGATTCRGATCCCTTATGGAAAAATGAGTTCAATGAGTATAAAGTCAAAGGCATTCAAACAACTTTCTATTTTTAATAGTGTCTATTTTTAGATAGTGACATGTGGCAATGTTCTCCTAGTCTACCTGGATGACGTCGACAATTTCATAAAATTTAGGAGCTGGATTCTATTTTGAGAAAGTTATATATTTAGCAGGTACGGTCATCATCTATGCAGTGCCAAGTGGCACCCTTACAGGGCAACATGCGGTAGATGTACAGAGTGATGTGGCATCCACCTAGCATAGGGCGCATTTTCCCATGACTTGAGCATATAATAAATAAATTAATTAAGATAAGGGAGTTGCATAACTGGGCCTAAATTTAGCCGTATATTCCTCCATATAATCACCTCTCCACTTGCCATGCATCAACTCTATAAAATTCGCCTTCAGTTGAGTTTAAACCGCAATTTCCTAAAAAATACGGAATCCCTAAAAAATAGGACGAAATTCCCCAATCAAGGCTTAATTTTTTCACTAACTTTTTCTCACTTGACATATCTTCACTTTCCATGCATTAATTTCCTCAAATTCCTCTTAATTTGCTTTTAAACGCAAATTTCCTAAAATTTAGGAAAATCTCTAAAAAATAGGACGAATTTCCCCTTGGCTAAAACTCACTCATTACTTGGCCAAATTTAGCATTTAAACATGCGTTTAATTCCTATTTTATTCCCCCATGCATTAACTCTCCTATTCTTCACATGAGTTAACTCTCTTTCCATTCCCTCATGCACAATAATTCCTACATTTCTCACTCACACTTATTCCCTCATGTGCATTAACTCCTATTTTATTCACACTCCTCTCCTATATATTGAATGGTTTTCATTGGTTATTGGCGGGTTCATTGCAGCAATAACATAGTGTCTTTCTCATTCTCCTCTCTCTTCTTCTCTAGTCTAGTGGCTCTTCTCTGAGCATAGTCATTGTACCGATTGTAAGCTTTCCAAGTGTGGCGCAATCAACTCTCTTGTAAGCTTGATCAATAAAGAAGTGTGTGTTTGTCTTTCTTTTCTTGGCGGTACTATGGTAAATTTGTGATCTGATTTGTCATTTACTAAATTGTTCATTGTGGTTATTTCTGATCTTTTGAATAATTTTCTGCCACTTTTCCAGTCTAATATCATTATGCTAACCCTGCAGGTTCCCTCCAAGCGAAAATAATCACTTTTCCTCATCGTTTTGGGTCGCTTTTACACGCTGTCCAAGATGAACAGTGTATTGATTTTTGGTTTTTAACACAACAATCAGAATTTAGATCAGCAACAAGGCGCTTCAGTGTGCCTAGGGACTCCCCCCAAAGGCTAGCAAGCACTAGCCCAAACGAAGAGGGGTTTGGTCAGTGATAATTTGGGGGCCTTACACCTTTAATTAGCCTAGTTTTTTCTGTTGTCTTAACACATATATCAACTCAGATTGGAGGTTAAAATTTTTTGCTAACACTTCCTCAAAGCTGGGAGGTTTTGAGTTTATYATGCTGGTCATCAAAGCCATGTATGTCGAAAACTTTTGAGGAGGTCTGCTCTCCCGAAATGTGGTCCTGGGAGGCTCGACATGCTCCCGAGCATCTTGCAAGGTTTGCTCAAACCACCTGGGTCTCCTAACTGAAGTTGAAGGGGTTGACTGCTCCACCTCTTCTGGAGTTTGGCTCCTTGCACTAGAAGTCGATGTTCTCAACTCATCCTCTGGGTCCACCTCTTCTGGCCCCTCTGCAACTCCTGGTAGGTCTTGAGATTTCCTAGATGCCAAGTTCTCCTCGAACTTGATATCTCGGCTCACCACTGTCCTTCGCTGCTCTATCAGGAAGACTCTATAAGCCTTCGAATCCTTGCTGTATTCCACCAATATGCCCCTCTCTCCTGAGGGCTGCAACTTTGTCCTCTTCTCCACAGGAATGTGGATATAGATTGGACAACCAAAAATCTTGAGATGCCCTATCTCACGTCTCTTGCCTGTGAAGGCTTCCTCTGGTGTCTTATCCTCCAGTATCCTGTGTGGGCTCCTATTATGAAAATACACAACTGTATTGCATGCCTTGGCCCACAGAAACAAAAGCAAGCTCTGATCATGGATCATGGCCTTTGCTGCACTGATGATCGACCGATTCTTCCTCTTTGCAACCCCATTTTGTTGCGGGTTGTAGGGCATTGTCTTCTCCCTCTTGATTCCTGCCTCCTTGTAGAAATTAGTGAACTCTATAGAGGTGAACTTACCCCCGTTATTTGTCCTCAACACCTTGATCTTCCTTCCTGTCACGTTCTCCACATGAGCTTTGAAAGATCGAAAGTGATTGATGACCTCATCCTTGGTCTTCATGAAGTAGATCTAGGTCTTCTTGGAGAAATCATCAATGAAGGTCACATGGTAGGATGTGCCCTTCATTGAAGCTGCTAACATAGGCCCTGTTATCCCCCACTTTTAGGGATAACTAGGAGATCATGTCTCGAGGCCCACAGGTCCTAGACATGGAGTACCGAGAGCCAGATCGACTTGAGCATGGCCCTGGAGGGCCCATCTTTTCTCCCTTTCAGCGCCTCCACTTTGTCAGCAGCAACAACATCCATCACCTTCGGCTTG
>JASDQU010585839.1:90610-100812 GCA_032191745.1 Picea mariana | reverse complement strand
AGGAAAGTGGGTCCATAAAATGATATCACAAACCTCCGAGAATGGCTCACACCTTTCTAAGAAAAACCAGAAGAATAGACCAAGGTTACAAACAAAAAGATGAAGAAAAAAAACCCAAAGGTTTCGGCCTATATGACTTCTCATTGATACAAGAATCCCTTGTAATATGTATTGCTTTTTTGAGTTACCATGCTGTCGATTTGTTAGGATTTTCATCATGATTTTGGTACTCCTTTATTGTGCATGTAAACTTGGTGCAACCCTTTAATTCCGAATTGACTCTTAATTTTGTTAGATACAAATAATAATTGCTTGCATAAAGTATCTCACCTTCTTCAATATTTATAAAATCTTATTAAAACAAACTAATCAGTAGGATGAAATATGAAATATCACACATCTAACTTGAAGGAAGCCAAAATTCTTACAACTTTATTCTATTCATCATAACTTTTACTCATTATTGTACCCAAGTCATCACTTCATTCACCACCTATTTCTCATGTTAAATCTACTCATGATTAAAATTAAATGTCATCCTTTACCACCTAGGAAATCTCCAATCCTCATAAATGCAAGCATAGTATCCCAGCGTCTCGGCTCACTTTGGGCATTTTGATTTTGCATCTAGCACAGTTCAACTCGATTCTAAACCATCAACAGCATACCCTACTTGAACTTGTATCTCACAACAACCAACTTCTAGTGTCTGGTAGATACAACTTCCTGACTCCAACTTACAACATCTATTTCGAACACTTGTTGGCTGTTTCCGAGCTTCCATCTCCTTCTACAAATTTGTAACTTCAAACCTCCGATTTCTTATGAACCGCAAATTCTAGCTTCAGACATAGCAGGTGTGAGACAAGCTACATAATTACAACCACACTCTATCACCAAGAGTAGTTTGATATAATATGTTACATTTTGAATATTCAAAAACTCTAACTTAACATCAGAAATTGTGCAGCATACTATTGTGTTGTTGGGATGGATTGCAACGTTTAGGGTATTATGTTTGCTATACTGTTCTCACAAAATAGTGCAGTATACTTTTTTATTCTTGGAATGGATTGGAAAATTTAGATATTAGGGTTTTTATACAAATCTCACAAAAATGTTGTCTTTTAGTTTTACCTTTTTTTCAAATAATAGACGATTCTACTGTTCTTAATATTGTCGATGCTGGAGGATTATTTATTATTAGGTAGGGATCATTCTAATATCCATGTTAGGTTTCTGGTTATAATTTCTTAGTTGAAGAGATAATTTTGTTCAAGTTTTTTTATCAATTTTTTTAGAATTCAACTAACTAGATATTTGAATCGGCATCATAATATTTTGAAAAGTTTTTGATTGAAACGCTTTTTTTACTGTTTTTCAAGCATCTAAATAACATTCTAAAAAAGTTCCAGTAACCTTTTACAATAAACTAATCTTGGTCTGAGTGGAGGTTAACTATTATCATCTTTCTATTAAAATTGATATCCATTCAATTTTTTACATTAAGAAACCTTTCCTCATTTTCTAATGAAACAGCTTTTGTAAAGGCAATTGAAAACTTTGAATGAATTTATATTACAAAGCTTTGTTTCTGACAAATGCTCAGAATTTTGGTAATTTTCTATTTTTGTAAAGGTAATTGAAAATTTTGAATGAATTTATATTACAAAGCTTTGTTTCTCGCAAATCAAAACTTTGCCAATTTTCTATCTTCCTTTTGAAATGAACTTTCACGCAAATTCATTGTTTTGATGGATTTGAGTTTCAGTCATAAATTGGAAGACAAATAGTAAATTATGATGTAACGTTCATTCACTAAAAGGTGCTAGCACGACGAAACTTTTGTGAAGATCTGCTGTGGAAAATTTCTGTGGAAAATTTTTGTTGTGGATGTTGTTTTTTTCTTGCATAACAATTTTTACATAGAAACTTTCAGATTATTCAGTTTTTTAATTAAAAATATGCAATGTACTTTTGAGATTTAAGGGAATTTACTTTTGAGATTTAAGTGCACTTGATTAATACAGAGTATTCACCTGCTTGCTAGGTATATGGCCCTTCCTAAAATGGTAGGCTGTTAGATGTCAAGCTTTTTTGGATGAACTGCTAGACGTCAGATCTAGCTTGATGACCTACCAGATATAGACAACTAGTTAAATTCATCAACTACTTTGTAAATAACTTGACTAATAATAATAATAATTTAATTTTAAAAAATTTATAACTAAAACAAACACCATTTTACTAAAATAATCATGTATCCTCACCAAACATATAACTAATTTAACCAAACACCAAACCGATTTGAGTACTCAAGTAAACATGTAAAATACCTAACATAGCAAAACATATAACTAATTTGACCTAGAAATAACTATCAAATCAATGCGCGGACGGATAACTCCGGGGACCACACGACTCTGCGGGACATCATCGTTTCACATGGAGACTGGAATCAACCCTCCTCTTTTAGTTATAAAGTTTACTACCTAGTTCTGGAAGGTTCAGGGTGCTTGGGCCGAATTGAGGAAGACAAGTCCTCCCTCTCACGACCCTGGCGTTGTCTTCCACCAAAGAAAAAGTTTGAATTGACCGGAGAGAGGGAAACTGTCCTCAGACCAAAAAACATAAGGATTCCAAGGAATTGAAATAAGAAATTTGAGTTAGAGGTTATTATTTATGCCACTTTGGGAATACTAAAGAGCACTTTGATTTTGAGGTGGTATGACGAGTGATCTGACCATGGACACTCCACGTGTGGGGACTTCAAGTAGGCCAAAAGTTGGGACCCATACTGTTATGTCAAGGAGATACTCCACGTGTCGAGAGTTCAAGTGGGCCAAAATTATGGACCCATATTGTTATGGGAAGGAGACAATTGCTTTTAACATTAATAGTGAAGAGGTCAAGATACCCCATCCTAGTAAAGTCTAAAAAATTAGAAAATAAGTATAATCATTAGAAGGAGCATATGTTTTTGCGGAGGATTTTAGAAACTCCCTCAAAAAATTATTCCTTGGGTTGTTTATAGTGGAGGTTGTTAGAGCGGTCAGAGCTTTTTGCGGAGTTTTTTTTAGGTATGCTTTTAAAGTCTTTACATACTGGTGCACACACAAATACACTGCATGGGTGCTTAAATGTTCAAACATACCATCATTATTCATAGCGGAGGTTGTTAGTGAATGTGAGTGACTGGAAGATTTTGCGGACATTTTTTCGGTGCACCTATAAGGTATATCCACCTCGGTACTCAACTACAACATAATGCACTAGAGCGTAGATGTTCAAATGCACCGTCATAAATTATAACAAAAATAACAAGCATTGATCAAAGCGCATCGATTCCATTGGATCATACATACCAATGTGTACACAATGTTCTATAGAACACCACAATATGGGTGAATAAAAATAAATTACCAAACCAATTTCATTGTGACACCTCATCTCGTGCTTCCAATCTCTCAAGCAAGCACGAGTGCTTACTCTATTTTCACATACACTTGTTTACAGTGCTCCTCGGTGGGTTGGATAGCTTCATCGGTGGATTTCAAGCATTTCTAGTTTTTTGAAATTCCAATGAATTTTCATTTCCTCTCAAGAGTGAAACCATGCCTCCTCAAGACACAAGACCCCATGCATGTTTTCTATTACCTTTCCATTTGCATCTTCATCAGTTTAAAATTTGAATTTAGCTTGAAATTTGGGACTTTCTTTCAATTTTTTTATGACATCACACAGTGTGTTGTTTCGATTTGGCTCACCCCGATGCGGTAATTCCTATTCTAAATTCATAGTAAGCACCACCACCAGTGCTTCTAAATTTCACCATACTCGACCAGTGCTTCCTCTCAGACGACCTGCATCCGATGCATTATAAAAGACAATACTCGATAAATAACATGTTGGTGTTTCTCAAACATAGAAGCACTGATTCATTCCATTTAACCAAGCAAACTGCTAAAAATACAACACATAAAATATAATTGAGCAGTGAAACCATTTTAAACAAATGTATGAGCACCATTAAAAGAACCACACATGAACAAATATTGATTGATTTGGCATTGTGGGGTGTTTCCCTTGACACGTCGTCTCCGATGATCTATGATTCACAATGTACCGTTAAACAAAATGGCGATGCTTCAATAACACAGTAGCATCGATGCGTTGACAGTAACATATCACACTGCTTAATTTTCAATAAAACAATATAATGGAGCATTTCCCATACTGCCAAAAACCGCATCGATGGGTTATACCATATGGCACATCGATCAACATCATGTTGGTGCTCTGAAAACTATAGCACACTGGTGCTATCAGTTAGAAAAACTGCACCATCGGGTTTACATTCCATCAAAATTGAGTTGGTGATGCATTCATGTTAACCAAATGCACCGGTGTTGTGGGGTATTTCAGTGGACAAACCATGGCCAGTGCTATTTATGACAGATCATATCGTTAAACAAAATAACATTGCTCTAATAACATGGTAGCACTGGTGTGTTTATATTAACACATCACACCACTTAATTTGATATAAAACAATTTCACTTATCTATGTGCCTATGTCCTAACAATGCATCGATACTATAAAGAGCATGACATTAGGAAAAAATTTCACAAATTATTAGCGTAGTGCATCTTATGGTAAGCACCGCTAAGATGCTAGGAAGTGCACCAGTTGAGATAAATGCACCAGTGCGTTTTATTAATCGAAGCACCACCCCATTTTTAAAAAAAAAGTTTTTTCTCTATGGCCCGTCAAATAAATACAATGCACCAGTGATATATATTACAACACAACGAGAAAAATAGATAATAATATACCATATCGGTTAGCTTTATGGGATGCCCCGTTATCGGTTCCTTATAAGAAAAACGCACTGGTATCAACGCATACAAAGCTAAAATCGAGCATCAACATGTTGCATTCGCCGAAATGCACTAGTGTGATTAAGTGAGATGCATTGGGAAAAAATATTTTAAAAATTATCATTGTGGTGTGTCTTTTAAATGTGGTCGTTACCGATGCATCGAAAAATATAACACATCAGCTAAAAGTAATCGGTGCTCGAAGGAACATAGGGTGTCAGTGTGTTTCATATAACCAAACACACTTCTTGGTTTAACATTAAGAATTTCTACTACAGTGGCGCATTTCATAGAATCATTCACCCTGAGTTGCATAGTTCATATGTGAAATAACATCATGGGTTGTTTTGTATGAAAACCCTTAACCGATTCGTTATATATCACAACGTACCACAATAGATATCGGTGCTTGACTAACAATGACACATTAGTGTGTTATACTTAACACAGTTGTTTTCAGTGCTTTATTTCTGATAGGGAGCATCAGACGTGGTGCATATGTTGTTGTTAATAGCACTGGTTACTTTTTCACCTTTTTTTGCAAAAAAAAACTAATTTCATCTTTTGATAAATATAAATCAATTATATATGTTTGTGTTTTATATTTTGAATACATTTTATCTATATATATGTTCCTAAAAAATATTTTATGTGAATCAAATACATTGATGACGCCAAGCACAATAGCAGTAGTAGTATCCAGAAGAAAAACCATTTAATTCACAAACTACATATGCAAGCCTCCACAAAATTTATTTGTGTAGGTTTTTCTTTACAGAGGAAAAAACATAGTTCACTCTTCAATGCCTCTCACAATTTAGTGCATGGTCTCGATCCTCTACCACTTCTTTAGTTATCTGCCTCATATGTCCTCCTCCACGAGTCGCTTGACTTTCTCCAAGATACTGTCCTTGTCATTCATGTAGTCATAATATGAACTATCATCAATTTTCTTGTAGATCACATACCTACACCTCCTCATTTTCGCCTCGAGGGGGATTATTGAATATCTCTTTTGAAGATGGGGAGGAATTTCATAGCCCTGAAGTATTTATAACTATGGCCCTTATTGGTGGCACTGGGCACATCAACTTCGTTTCCTTCCAAGTCTGTCATCTTGACCCCTACTTTGGCATACTTAGGACTACCAAGCTCCATGATCGAAGATTCCCAGTGACCCTTTTCCCTATTCAACAAGAAATGGAGCTGGTAGATGTCTTCATTATAACTCTATGTCAACCTCAAGAATGACATAAGCTTCATATTGTATATTTAATAGAATTTAAGAAACATATTTGGAAAAACAATTGATGATCCATAAGCTTTGTTAGCATGCCTTATCGCTAGATATTAAAAATTTCCTTGGTCTCGACTTACTCCTCCACGAGATCCCCACCTGTGTACTTAATAAGAATCTCATCATGTTTCTTCTTCTCCACAACCATGTTCTCAATCACTTTATCATCAGGAGGGGAATATGTGCAACACTCTCACTCTCTATGTTGTTGGTTTCCATTGTCATGCTCTCCCATTTCTTTTGCCACATCCTCATCTTACTCAAATAGGAGAAGATTAATGGCATTGACCTTCCTACTCTTGATTGTCAACCTAGGCTACCTCTAGATAGACTTGATCCTCTACCACTCCCTTAGTGCTCTAGCCCTCATCTCCTCCTTCGAGAACTACTTTGTTTTCTCCAAGATAATGTAGTCATCATCCCTATCACCATAATAAATGGTGTCAATTCACTTGTAGATCACATAACTAGACCTCCTCTTCTTCGTCTCATGGGACTTATCAAATAACTTTATGGTGCCAAGGAGAAATCTCCCAGTTCCACTTGTACAATTGGTTGTTGGAATATTGTAACATGCCATCTTCCAACAATCAATTGTACAAGTGTGGCCATGAAATTCTTCCCAAGTGTCAAAGAAATATTTGATAATGCCCTTGAGGAGAATAAGAGGATCTCTAGGTATATGATTTAAAATCGAATTGACACTAGTTATTATAGCAACAAGGATGATGAGAACAATATCTCAGAGAAATTTGAGTATCTCACAGAGGAGGAGATGTAGGATAGAGCATCGAGGGAGTGGCATAGGATCGAGTATATCAAGAGGGAGTCCAGTCAAATGATCAAGAGTAGGGAGGTCATTTTCATTAATCCAATCCTATTGGAGGAATATTAGGATGTGGTGGAATAAATGGGAGAGCAGGACAAGAGAAGCCAGTAGCAGAGAGAGAAAGAGTTTGTTTCCCATGTGCTCCTTCGAGATGAGAAAGCGATCAGGCACATGGTTGTGGAGAAGAAGAAACATGATGAACTTCTTAGCAACTACACGAGTGAGGATCTCATGGAGGAGCGGTTTGAGGCCAATCCAACGCTTAATATTTACCAAGAAGGCATGCTGACAAATTGTATGGATCATCGGTTGTTTTTCCAAATGTGCTTCTTAACTTATATTAAATATACAATATGGACCTTATGTCATTCTTGAGATTGACATAGTATTATAATTAATATATCCACTAGCTTCCTTTCTTGCTGAATAGGGAAAAGGGGCACTGGGAAGCTCTGATCGTAGAGCTTCAGAGTCCTAATTATGCTAATGTAGGGGCCAAGATGATGGACTTGAAAGGGAACGAATTTGATGTGCTTGATACCACTGGAAAGGGCCCTAGTTATAAACACTTCATGGCTACAAAATTCCTCCCCATCCAAGAAGAGTTATTTGATAAGTCCCCTCAAGGAGAAGAAGAGGAGGTGTAGGTATGTTAATTCTAAGCGAATTGATGCCAGTTCATATTATGTCTACAGGAATGATGGGGACGATATTTTGGAGAAATTCGAGTGGCTTAGAGAGAAGGATATGCATGAAATAACAATAAGGAAGTAAAATAGGATTGATTCCATGTGATAAATTATGAGAGACATCAAAGAGTGATTTCCTCTGCAAAGCACAACTTCCACAAAAATTTAATTCTGGATGTTTTCATATGTACTTTCTCAATTAAATTGTTTCTCGACGCATTTTTACATAACAACCACACGAGTGTGCTTTCAATCACGCAGGTGCGATATAAACAGTATAACACACATGTATATTGTGTTTTTTCAAATCATGTTGATCGTGTTGTGGTCATTGTTGTTTGATTTATAAAAATATATTATTATTTTTTTTGTAAATAAAAAGTGATATTACTTCTTTAATCCTTTGTCACTATACAAAATTTAAYAGTTTCACAGGGTTGCCACTTGTTCCRCCAAACTAGTGGAAAMTGAAACARGTGGMAACCCTCTATACTTGTGGCCAAAAGTATYAGCCRCCCCTTKCTCCACCATACATATGGAAACCAGAGAAAGTGGYAGTAGATAGTGTTGAYAGTACTATCTAGACATGCATTCAAAAATTGATAATTCAAACTGAATAGAAATCCTAAGCAAGAAGACAAGAAAAAAAAACTCATATCCTTGCCAATGGAGTGCGGAGGGTTGAGAAACTTTAAACATTAGAAGGGTTGTTTGAATAGTGGAACTTGCCATCCAAAGAGCTTCCATGAGGGGTGAATTCAAAAGTTTCCGTGCAAGTTGGGCATCTCTATTCGACTGGCATGTTCGAGAAGGCATCGAAGAGCATATCGATTATGCTACTAAGGAGGGTACGTTGGTGGAGTTTTTCCATCATATAGCTCCTCATATCAAATATGAGCTCTAAGTGCTCCAGAGTAAGGAGGTTGGGTTCACTTTGGTCTCGCTCCATGTTTGAGTTCAGAAAAGGAGGTTCAACTGGGCAGTCCATATGGGTTATTTACTCTTTGATAGTGCAAGTAGTTCCTTCCATGGTTGTCTCTATGTCCATTGTTTCAATGTTGGTACTGGGTCTATCTTGGGGGTATGGGACCGTGTAAAGGAGGGATTCTGGTGGAACGTGAATTGGTTCCTCCAAGATTTACTCCTCCACATAGGCCATTGGAGGTGTCATTGACTCCTTGGTTCGTCGAGTCTGAGCTATCGAGGAGGCTCTCTCTATTTTGTGTAGGTGCCTTTCCCTTGCAACATAAATGTACGAAGAGGGTCCCCTCCTAGGTTTTCCCCACTCACATGGCATGAAAGAACCTGGAGGCCAGAGAAATCTAAGAATGAGGATGCACATATCCTGGTAGCTGAGCAGAGTAGAGCCTCGACAGAGCAAGGAAACATAATGTAACATTCCATGGCCAACCTGGAGTAATATCCGAGAGGCTAAAATGACCATGCAACCTCCTCCCATACATGTCATCATCCCCCTGCCATGGTTGATTGAGGGCACCATTAATCCTACTCGAGGGAGTTGTCCCTCCATCCGTTGTGTGCTTTTAAGGCCATACTCCATTCGAGAATGAGGCTTGGGGTGGTGTCCGGCCATATTTATGGCTTGAATTGCATGGGGGTTGTGTGGCCTCCCCTGAGGTCCATGGCACCCCATCTGGGGTAAAATGTGTTATAAGTACACTAATAATTTCTCTATTTTTAAATTAAATTTAAGATGCATCACTTATTAGAATTTAGAGTTGTCATATAATTCAAGTAACTTTAGTTTTATGAAATAATTTACATTGTATTGTAATTGCGAAATCTTATAACTGTTAGTGCATATAATGTTTAATTCTTTGTCAAGGTGAATTTTTTAATTTGTAGCAATATACAATATGTTGATTAAACATGTTTACAAAGAAAAATTACTTTTATGAAATGTTATTTTCTCATTTATTTTATAGGTAACATTATAATAATTGTTCATAATTACATTTATAATCATTATATCTATGAGTAGTGATGGGACAAATATCTTCCATACTAGAATGTTCTATTTTTTTTTTTCAAATGTTATATTGGGATAACTTATGTCAAGTGTCATATTAGACTATAAAATGCACCTCACCTTATATTAATAATAAAAAAATTAATAAAAGTGTTAATAGAATCAACATGTTTTTTTAGTTTGTAGGATAAAATGTCATTTAAAAAAAAATGGTTTTGTTAAAATTTTATTGCAAAAAAATAGACATGTATTTTTAAATTATGATACTTGTTACATGAAAAATATTAAAATAATAGGAAACAATAACATATATATATATATATATATATATATATGGAATTAATAAAAATATATCTATAAATGAATGCAATTCATCAAATAATAACATTTATATAAAAATATATATTTTGGATCCATGGAAATGGGTCTATAAATAAATTTAATTTCATCAAAGATGAGTCTATGTAAACTGTTTAAATATATTGGCAAAATGAAACACACTGAAAAATGATTTGG